>JAVXUM010000030.1:23318121-23334010 GCA_035590655.1 Pouteria glomerata
AACACCCCCCCCCCCCCCCCCCCGGGGGGGAAAAATAATAAAAAAATAAAAAGACATATACACATACACAAAGGCATTTTTGTACATGCTAGGCGCATTTACATCCTGATGTCCCACTGCTTTCTGGAACCAATTTCAAGATCAGTTTCATTACGATGTCTCCACATGGTACCTGGCCCCACATACCTTTGTTCGGACCGCGGACAAATATGTGCTGCACACTCATTTCTATATGTAGACACACACAGGATGGGTCTTTCATTATTGCTACTAGTGAAATTTGCTCTTTCCTCTTGTAACTTTTATTTGAGATAACTTGATTTCATCAGATACTAATTTTAGAAGCATGTAGCTTGCTTCCTTTTCAACAGGCGACAAGTGATATCTATAATTTCAAGGACTTGTGCTTCCCATGATGTCTGCCTCACTGACATTAACGGATTCTGCCTTGTGCTGCTCATGGGCCATATCATAAGTTGCATGGAGACCAAAAACAAATAGTAAACCAGCATTACAACAGTGCAGATGGCGAACCTTATAAAAGCTTGGGATCCTAATGATCCCATGAGAAACAAGTTTGTTGCGATTGATAAGGACGGAAGCCATGGGAATAGTGGAACACCCCAAACCTTCGGTGTCCTCTGCTGTGGCAAAAGCACTGAAATCCCTAGGTCCCCAGGAACCAAAGAGGAACTGTAATGGTGAAACCAATCCAATCATTGCGGTTCAATCCCCAGTAAGCTGGTCCCCAAAATGAAGCAATAATGATCAGAAGCAAGATAACTAATTTCAAGAGGTTTAGTTTAGGGGTGACCCCTCTTGCATAGTACCTCCTTACAAGAAGTGCAACTGCCATCTTCATGAAAATAAACAAAGTGCTGACAGACAACAAACCTATCAAAACATCCATGCTTGAAAAGAAAGCAATGCAGGAACTGGAAATGGTAATCAAGAGTGTAGCATTTATAGGGGTTCCTGTCTTTGGATAAATAAGAGCAAACCATGGGGTAATCATGTGGGCTTGTGCAATATGAGTAGTACAGCATGCCTGCCCAAGTGCCCCGACCAGAAGAACAGTGGTCATCCCCTTGAGAGCTCCAATAGCTACCATGTACTTTGCCCATTTCATCCCCACACTCTGAAATGCAACAGAGTATGCTGCATGAGGATCTATGTCTGTGTACTTCTGCATCATGCTCAGTGAAAGTGCCATCAAGCGATATACAACAGTGATGATTGACATTGAACCAAGCAATCCTAGTGGTATGTCTCTAGTTGGATTTGTTTCCTCCGCCATGGTTGCAATATTGTCAAAGCCTCCATAACCAATGTACACGATTGCTGCTGCTTCAAAGATTCCTTTAGCACCAAAAGGCAAAAAGGGTGTCAAATCGGAGGTGTTATCATGTGCAAACCCTGCAATTATCACAAACAAAATTACAATAGTATTTATTGCTGATGCTATCCAATCGAAGAATGAGGTCTTCCTTCTGCTGGTCATGACAATTGTTGATGCAATTGTTAGAACCGCAACAGCAATAGGGTCCAAGAGGTTGTATCCCTTTGTAAGATTTGTATGTATGGGCAGTGAGTTAGATGGACGGTTCAGAAGAGTTGTGAAGTAAGAAGTCCATACTCTTGCAACTGCTGCACTTCCAACTATGCTTTCAAGAATGTTTCCTGCTGTTATAAATGCTGCAAAGTCACCTAGTTCTACTCTCAGGTAAGCAAATGATCCACCAGCTACAGGAATTTCTACTGCAAATTCCATGTAGCAGAAAACGGAGAGCATTGCTGAAATACCTAAGCAACAGATGATAAAACAATGGCTGGTCCGGCATGTTGATGAGCTTCTTGGCCTGTGAGGACAAAGATGCCTGCACCAATGACAGAGCCAAACCCAAACCAGGTCAGAGCCCACAAGTTCAGACACCGTTTCATGTCATTTTCACTTTGTTTCTGGATCACCCCGAGCTTGTAGGCATCACTGGATCGGCTTACAAGACGGTCCTTGAGGCGAAATATTGTTTGCGATAGCGCATATGGTAGGTTTCCCAGTTTTCAAAAGATTCTTTGGGAAAAAGTCTTGTTTGCTTCATCTCCAGTAGCTTTTTGGTTGGACCTCATCATTCAATTCTTGCACTGAACCCATGCCTATTTCTCTTGCCTTCGCCCCTTTTCGCTCTTTGTTAATTGATGGTGAAAACAAGTGATGGGTGCCAAATGAATGCAATGCTATTATGTATTTAATATTCTGTGAGCCACTAGCTATTTGTTGCTACAAAAAATGAATTTGAATTATCTTTTTGGAGATTCAAGTACGGTTGAATTTTGATGGGGACTGGGACAAGACACAAACCTTAAATTTACTCGATTATGTTGTCCTTTCTGAAATGGGAGACCCAACTTGCTGGTGGATATTCGTTACAATGACTTGTCAGATTAGATGTCCTATCCAAAGGGGACCAGCACTTCTTTTTCCTTCAAGGTGGTGAATCGTCAATATAATTGAAATTTCATTAGTCTTTTTTGCAAAATTATATAGGGGCTTTGACAATGCTAGATGATGCGTGTACGACTCACATGCCTCGATTAGCATTGCCCGAGCACCTCAGATGCCTCGAAATGAGGTACTGTTAGTAGGGCTCAATGCCCGCGTGCGTTGGCCCTGGCAAGAGGCCTTTCTAATAAAGCTCATTTCATGTTATGTAATTTTATATTTTTGTCCTCAATAAAAGACGCATTTATTATTTTAGACCAAGGTGGTTAATAATATATTTTGAAATCAAAACAAAATTTTAGGTCTCAAAGTCTAAAATTAAGCTAGTTTATTATGATTAGCAGAATATAATTGATCCTATCCCTTTACATTTTATTGATAATAGAAACTAATGATTAATTAGTAAAATGAGTGTTAGCATCTGTAGTGCAGAGAATGAATTAGTTTTTGATTGTGAAAACTTGACATGAAGTGATGTAACAAACACATGCTAAGAGCGTAATCGACGATAGCATGATGGATGTGGATGAAAATTTTAGAGCATTTTAGAAAAAAAATTTTCTGATTATTAGTTTAAGTAGATAATAAGATATTGTTTTTCTTTTGGATTTACATCCTTTGCAAAGAACACTTGTTACTCTTACATGATCAATTGTGTTACTTTTTGTTCATAAGTACTCTGCTCGCTTAATTGAAATATTATAATAAAAGGTTTTTTTTTTTTTTTTTTCTCTATAGTAATGCATGTAGAAGCATGTATTTGATGTTTTTTACAATGTTTTGAGTATTATATATTTTTCTCTCTTTTTATGTTTTTGTTTTTTCTCTAGTGTGGGTGTTATGTAACCAAATTAGTTAGATTAGTTAATAATAGTTGGATTAGTTAGTAGTTACAAATTAGTGTGATGAGCTAATCATAGTTAGATTAGTTAGTTAGTTAATAAGTGTAATGAAACCTATAAATAGAAACTATTGTAAGAGAAAATGAGGAGAAGAGGAATTTTCAATTTGAGATTCATTTCTCATTTGAGAGAGTTTTGGATTGCTCTCGAATTAAATTCAAACCCTTTTATATTCTTGTGTGTTTTCCTTCATTTTCTCGTCATCCAAACACCAAGAAGTGAGTTCGCTTCAATTGGTATCAGAGCCAGTTACATCCATGGCTGAAGAAGAATTTTCTCAGAAAGAATTACTCCGCAAACTCATGGATTCAATAATGGAATTGGATCAAAAGCTTGAAGATTTATCTCACAGAGTTCAAGACAATTCAATTGCAATTGCAAATATGAATTCAAGATTCCAGTACCTAGCAGAGAAGGTGAATAAATTTCAAGAAAATGAACCACAGCAAATGATGATTGAAGAATCAAGAATTACCCAAAATCAAAAGCTAGAAAATAATTTTTCTGACATACTCGATTGCATTGTGACTCAAGATGATGATTTTAAAGAGTTTGTAGACCAAATATCAGAAGGTTGCCACGTTACAATTGTATTAATTCATGTCACAGTGGTGGGCCTGGTGGCCTTATTGATGAGGCTGAGCAAACTGAGGAAATCAGTAAAAAGTCTCAACAAGGGCATGAATTAGATTTCAATTCCAAAAGCTTCTTGCATCAAACTGCAGAGGGTGCATTTGAATATTGTGGAATTCACCTTCCTTCAGGTTTGTGCCACCACCATCACGATGAAGATTACAATAGCAGAGAAATTGAGGCTGGTTGTGGGGATTGGAGATATTTGAAAAGTAAATCTTTGCCTCTTTCTACTCTCATTGAGATACTCAAGCAAAAAATTGGTAATGATAATGTTGAGGTTGGCAAGCTGAGAAACCCAATTCAGCTCAAAATCTTTGGTGTTAAAGTACAAGAGAAACCAAATCAGGTTTTTCTTTGGTTAGATCAAGAGAAGAAATTCAATTACTATCATCGTCTCAAGTTTATGGTGATGATGTGCCTGTGATTTTCGATACGAGAGGTGTCCATAAAGAAAGTCTTGAGAAAGTGGTGGAGATGGCAACGGACGCTACTAAGGCAGCAACGGCGACGGATGATGAAATTGGGAGGAGAAAAGAATAGTTCATCAGGTTTACTATAATCTTTAAAATGTTTACAGAAAGCTAAAGCTAAATCAAAAAATGAGAAGAAAGGAGAAGTGGAGACAAACAAAGAGAAAAGTAAAGTGAATGAACAAAGTGCTCTGGAAAACTAAGTGGGTAAGAAATTCTTGAGATGCCCTCATATCAGCGAATGGACACATCTAGTTATTTTGGGCTAAAAAAAAAAATAATTGTATATCTCCACCTTGAGGGCAAGGTGGATTTTAAAGGAGTGGGAATTGTTATGTAACCAAATTAGTTAGATTAGTTAATAATAGTTGGATTAGTTAGTAGTTACAAATTAGTTTGATGAGCTAATCATAATTAGATTAGTTAAATTAGTTAGTCAGTTAATAGGTATAATGAAACCTATAAATAGAAACTATTATAAGAGAAAATAAGGAAAAGAGGAATTTTCAATTTGAGATTTATTTCTCATTTGGGAGAGTTTTGGATTGCTCTCGAATTAAATCCAAACCCTTTTATATTCTTGTGCGTTTTCTTTCATTTTCTCGTCATCCAAACACCAAGAAATGAGTTCACTTTAGTGGGATTGAGTTACCCAATCAAGCTTATGCGCTAATAATAGGAGTTTGAGCCTTAGGGGCACCCAGCGTTGTTACCGACACCGAGGTAGAGGCTATATGAATTAATTATGAGTCTTGCCAAGGAATGGCAATGCATGAGTTGGCTTTTTAACTTTTACCATTTGTCAGCTAATTGATACAAAGTTTATTATTAATTGCTGCGTTGTTTAGAGGAAGTCATATCTCGTTCATTTTCGTACCATTGATGATCTCTCTGTTTTGTGTGTTACTGTGTCACGCTTGAAAGTGAAGCCACAATTGTGAATAGAGTGATTAAACGTACGGGGACCATTGCATATATTTGCAAGAGAGGTTGTTAGAATATGTTCAACAATAAAAAAAATATTGTTAAACGTGTTCACCACGTCAACGAAAAGTGAATAAAATCAAGTCTACAAGAAAATTCAAGTTAGAAGAAAGGGTCGAGGAGAGTCCTCAACCACAATCACTCCGATACTTAAGTCAGTAAAGGCTTGTGTGAATAAGAGAGAATTTAATAATAAAGTAGTGGATAATAGTGAGCATACCTAATTTGTGATTAAGTGTTGTATTTATAATATGGTAAAATTAATTAAAAAATATGAAAAATTACTTAGAAAAATTACTTAGGGTAATCATTATATACCCAATTAGGCTGCTTGACCCCTGTGACAATTTTTTTTGCATTTAATGCCCATCACTTAGTATTAAATGTGGGTGAGGTGAAAATCAGATTTGGTTGTGTTATTTATATAATAGAAATGTCCAAATGTCACATCATTCTATCACTTGTATGATGAGAAACTAATTAAACGAAATTTATAGTCATAAGGGCCCGATTGAATGCGGTAAAAATTTTAAGGGGATGATTTATGAAGGATGTATAAAATAATAAGGGGTATTATTTATGGAGGGTGAGCCCACATTGATGTGATGCTTATGAAGGGTGAATAAAAAAATAGTTGGTTTGGATGGAGTATTAAGAATGGATAATAAATAGTATTTGGTTTAGATGATTTTTAAAAAGGGTGTATAAGGATAAATATATGATGTAAAAAATTATTAAATGACTTTTTTACCCTTGTGTTATCCCAAACAGACCAATGTCATCCTTGGTAAAGAGGGTAAAACGGACCAATTTCATCCTTGGTAAGGTGTATTATTTTTAAAGATCTCAAACCCTCTCCAAAAATAATACACCTTCTCTCGCAAAAAATTTCGCTTCGCAAAAAATTTCGAGGGAAGCTTTTTGCTTCCAAACTATGCAAAAAATATCGCTTCAAAAAATAATACAGGAGATAACTTTTGCCCCATTCCTTTTGCTCCATCCAATCGGGGCCTAAATGAACTAGAGTGTAATAAATGAACTAAATTTATCATTTCGTGCTCCATTCACTCATGGCCCTAGCCATTATGGTCAGGGATGCGTTAAATTAATAACACTCCTGCTCGACAAGCTATGCTCGAGAAACTGTCACGTGTCCTGATATTTTTTGTACTAATGCCCCCATTGGATCCAGCAGATGGAAGGAGGGATAACTCATCCCCCGTATAAGGCCCGATGTGACTTTTTTTGTATAGTTTGGAAGCAAAAAGCTTCCCTGTATTATTTTTTGCATGCGAAAACTTTTGCGGGAGAAAGTGTATTATTTTTGGAGATGATTTGAGGTGAAATTAGTATGTTTGGGATGGCACAAGGATAAAAAGGTCATTTGACAATTTTTTTACATCAAACATTTAACCTTATACATCATTTTTAAAAAATTATATAAACCAAATACTATTTAATACCCTTTCTTAATACCCCATCCAAACCAACTATTTTTTATCCATCCTTTATAAACATCACATCAATGTGGGCCCACCATTTATAAATAATACCCCTTATTATTTTATACCCCCTTCATAAATTAACCCCCTAAAATTTTAGTGGCATTCAATCGGCCCCTAATATTATGCTCCCACTTTGGTCGGGTAAGTTAAGTTATTACCCGAGTAGAGTAATAAAGACAAAATATAATTTAGTTTTGCGTCGGAAATTTTTTTGCATCTTGCTGCTGTTTTGGTTTTTAACGTGTAACTTTTTGGGTAGTTGACTCTTTACTTTCTCTCGCGTGAGGGCAGGTCGTTTCTCCTTGAAACCCTAAAAGATGGCTATTGACAGCTCATCAACGCCATTTCAAACCTAATATTAAATACAAATTTTGTCGCCCTGTTCTTCTTTTCTACCTCTTCAAACATACATACGCCCATATATATTCACCAAGCTGGCTATCATAAATACTTTTCTGCAATTTCTGTTCTCTAGTCCTTTTGCAAACTCAACTCTCTTTCTCCACGATTTTCTCTCTTTCAGTTCCAAGTTTGCATTAGGTGAGTATTTCCTTCTCCATATCCTTAAATCTCCATCTCTTTTATTAGGATGGGTAAATAAGTTGAGAAAATCAAGAGGGAATAGATTGTATCTTTTAAACAAAGGTTCAATATCTCAGAAGATGTTGACGTTAGATTGGCTAGGGATATAAAACACGAGGTTGAGGTTTTCCCTTTAGTCGCTATCACAGAATGGTGCTTAGGTTTCCTATTTCCCGTTTCCTTTGCCAAATATTTCTTAGACTTAATCTCTTCCCCAAGAACGTTTCACATAATTTCTATAGGATAGTCAAAGAGGTAGACGAAATTAACTATCGCTACGGGTTCCACATTTTCGAGTGGGACCTCCTATACTGTTACAATGTTTAAAAGGTCAGAAAGATAGAACAGATGGTACCTGAAGTCCCAACCTGACAAAGCCCTTGTTCACATGCTCTCAGATAACATCAAGGGAATTGAAGATGATTTCTCTCGAGACAATGGATGCACGGCCCCGAGAAAGACTCATTTCCTTATATCATAGCACAATCATTTGGGCCAGGTTAAGTAACTGTAACACTTTTATTATAGTTTTTGTTCTCTGATGCCACATCAAGCACCTTCTGATTCATATTTTTATCGTGCAGACGAACGAGAAATAAGACTTGGGCCAAGGGAACACTTGCAACCATAATCACATAGAGAAATTTCTCAAATTCCTCAATGGTCCAGATACCTTTCCATTTGCGAGGTCGACACCAATATTGTTCAACTTTATGCCACCTCACCGCTCTTTTATCTCTCCCCCACAAGGTTTTGTAGTTGGGGAAGCCAGTGATATTCTTTATCAGTGGTCTAGCTAATCAAAAGAGCAGAAATGAAACCACTACCACAAACATAATCTAGCGTGGAGCTCAGCCCCAAATGTTGCCATTGCTGTTGAAGATTCTTCACTGCACGAGGTTTAGGCACTCTCTATTGTGGCTATCGCCCAACCTCATGAGTAAACTTTTTCAAAATGTAACAAAAAATTATAAAGTGAACTTATTTGCATTCTACAATGTCTCTTGTACTTCACTTATAATGTCATAAAAATCCTCATATAAAAACTCAATTCAAGACAAATTATAATATTATAAATACTTTATTTTATAATAAAAATTATTTTTTAAAAATATATACAGAAGGTAACTTATAAATTTTTTCCTTATATATTTTGATAAGTGAGCAAGTAATTACATTTTAAATTTTTTAAAAAAATTTACTTATGCAGATGAGTTATCTTATTATGATAAAAATTTTTAATCCTATGTTATTATAAAAAACAATTGTCATGCCCCTAACTTAATTGTTTGGGACGAACGGTATGGGAATATGAGAATTAAATAAAACCAATTAAAATATACTTTAAGTTAAGTCCATGGCATAAACATCAAATGAGATATTTTCAAATGTCCCTCATTTCCATATAAAATAATATTTGAGTGAATTATTATATAAGTCAAATAACAATATAATCCACTTTGACACCATCCTCAATAATAGGTTGAAAAATATATGAATATCATTATTTTGAAAGGCGTAAACATGATAATAATTGTCACGCTCTTAACATAAATTGTCTGGGACGGACGGCATGAGAATATAGGAACTGATAAAATTAAATAAAACCTGTACCAAGGTCAAGTCATAATATCATACATTAATCAGAGTAACTACATTCGTCCCTCATTCCCATACTAAATAAAAATAATAGTACACATCATCATAAATCTTAAATCTCATAAACATTGGGACCCACAAACCGGGTCACACAAATATAATACAATAATCTCATACAATAATAAAGACACTCTAAGTAAATCCGGTGGTTAACTCAACTCAGGGTGATCACTTCCCGACCTCGCTGGATCACCTGCAATATAGATGGGATGAGCTAACTAGCCTTGTAGGTAAGATTGTGCAAGTATGCACCGGTGAACATCTATAATACATAAACATGTTCACAACAATTTTCACAAAATAGATATAACATATATGCATATCTTATGCAATGAAATGTAATTTAATGCAATGGCCATGCATCCTATTTCTCCATCTACCCCCAACCTTATCCTGGGACGGGTGACACTTAGCAAGCCTTTCAGCCAAGTCACGCGCAGTCACCACACACACCGTTTTCAGCGCTAACGACAAACACATGTATATACAAATGTATCTCATATCCATGTGGGGAACCGAGTTACACCCCCACAAGTGTAAGACTCAGGGGTTCCGAGTTACACCTCCTGACTCTAGTCAGGCATCCGCTATCTCAAGCACGCAACTGGCTGCAGTCCGGGAAAAATATCAAGTCCATATCTCCTATTACGTCCCAACTCTGCATGACTAAGCTCTAGTCATGTTTATATTAATCGGGGATCATCCGGTGTTCCAAAATTCATTTTTCTCAATTTTATCCATAAACCTTATAAATCAACACTTACATGTAGTATGTGCCTCAGCACGTCACATTAACACGTGGCACCCTCAACCAATCAATACACATCAATTTCACCGAATGAAACCACCCCAAACCCAATGCATATGATATGCTCAATCATGGAATAAACATTTATCTCAATGTAAAAACACATTTACATACATCCCTTGGATGTTTTGAAATCCATTTTATACATTAAAAAAAGAATAACCGAGTTCGAGGCTCAAGATAAGCATCCTGAGGTCAAAAGAAGTAAAACGGTACAAAACAACCCATGGTGGTCCGGACCACCCCTCCAGCCGGTCCGGACCACCTAGAGGGCTGGTCCAGACCACCGAGACCTGGAACCCTTCTGGGTTCGTTTCAAGCACGATTCGATCCCGAATTCTCCCAATCCACATAAATATCATGTTTCTACAACTTTAATTCAAGAAATAACTCAAGAACATGTGAAATTTATCAACATATATGCATATATATACACAGACACATATATATACATATATATACAACTTTCTTCATACTTAGTCAAATCATGCATATATATATGAAAATGATCCCTACAACGTCTAGAATGTAACACCCGGTATTTTATTTTGGTATATTTTTGTATTATTTTTGAGAAAATGAAATAATTAAAATGAGTTTAAATATATACTTATATTTTTCACGGGTTGAGTTAGCTCGGATTGAGATTGGGCTGGACAAAGTGGGCTAAGGGCCAGGCTTTTTTTCTTCTTTCTTTTTTTCCTTTCTTCCCAGCCTTCCTGTTTCTTTTTCTTTTCGTTTCCAGCGGCAGCAACCAGAGAGAGAGAAAGGAGGAGGAAGAGAGAGAGGAGAGAGAAAAGATGAGAGAAGGAGTTGTGAAGCAAACAAATAGTCGATCTGGGGAGTTCTCGACGCGGTGTCGTCGTGGTGCGGTCGGTTTCTCGAGATTCGAAGCGAGGAGGAAGATATTGGAATTTAAAATTTGGAGTTCGAAACTTCTTTCTTCATTTTCTTCATTTTTCTTCAGATTCGAGGTAGATGAGACTTAGATCCGTACTCTAGATGTCGTATGGGTCATTTTGATATATATATATATTACATGATATGGTTGAAGTTTATACAAATTGCATATATGTGTATATATGTGTATTACGGGTGTATATATATATGCATATATATATGAAATTTGAGTTCGTTTTTGAGTTATTTTTTGAATTAAAATTGTAGAAAAGTAAGAGTTAGACAAATGAATATTTTTATATGAAAAATTGTTGGAAATGAAGTTGGATTGGGTGAATTTGGGAAGAAATAGAAGGAAAAGTGAAAGAACCAAATTCTGGGGGCTGGGGTCCGGACTGCCCGTGGGGGTGTCCGGACCATAGGGACACACTGGCGTCCGGACGGGTCCTTAGGGGTCCAGACGGCAGAGGCCTACTTTGGGCCGCTTTGCTCATTTTTACTTCCTGATACTTGTTTTAACCCCCGAATTTGTTTATATACATGTTATAAATATTATTTGGATTCCAAGTCATGAATGAGATGATTATGAATGGGTTTTATATTGAGTTAATGTTTAATTCCATGATTGAGCATATCATGAGCATTGGGATATGGGGTGGTTTCATCCGGTGAAATTGATAATTGGATTGGCCGAGAGTGCCATACATTGAGACGTGCCTTGTGATATACATTTATTGAGATTGTGATGATAGATTGTAATAACACCGGATGATCCCCAGAATTTATAAACGTGACTAGAACTTAGTCACGTGGAGTTGGGGCGTTAATATGGAGTTATGAATATGATGTTTTCCCGGACTGCAGCCGGTTGCCTGCTATGAGATAGCGGATGCCTATCTGAGATAGGTGGATGCCTGACTAGAGGTGTAACACGGTTCTCTAGCAGAAGAGCCAGGGGATGTAACACGGAGCCCCTGAATCTTTACACCTGTGGGGGTGTAACATGGTTCCCCACAGGACTATGAGATATATATATATATGTATATGCGTTTGTCGTAAGCGCTGAAACGGTATGCTTGGTGGCCGCGCGTGTCTTGGCTCTTCGGTCTTACTAAGTGTCACCCATCCCAGGATAAGGTTAGAGGTAGATGGAGAAATAGGATGCATGACCATGGCATATCATTCCATACAATGCATGAGAAATGTATATTTATATTGTTGTCGTGTGTATATATGTGATGTGTTATATATGTACACTGGTGCACACTAGCACTGTCCTACCTACTGGACTAGTTAGCTCACCCCCTCATTATTATAGGTGATACAGGGAGGCAGGGTAGTGACCATCCCGAACTGAGTTGACCATTGAAGGCCTTAGGGATTATTTTATTGTATTGAGATTATTGTACTTTATTTGTGCGACCCAGGTTGTGGGTCCCAATGTGGATTGATGACGTATAATGTATAATTATTTATATGGGAATTGGGACGGTTGTAGTGCTCTGATATATGGTATTATATTATGACTTGACCTTGAGACATGTTTATTTTATTTTGTTTTAAAATTGTCCTTATTTTCCCATACCGTCCGTCCTGGACATTTATGTTAGGGGCGTGACATGATGCATGCTTGGATCCAATCTCGGAATTGTAATGGAAGGTTCAATGCCTTGAGGATGTCCAAAATGAGAGGCCAAGAAACACAATCGAAGGCCTTCATGAGATCAATCTTTAAAGCACATCTTGGGGAGACATTCTTCCTGTGGTAATTGTGCACTAATTCCTGCATTAAGAGGATATGATCTGATATGGACCTATATTTGACAAATGCCGCCTGGTAGGGGCCAATGACATGCTCTAAAATCACTTTGAGTCGGTTAGCAATGAGCTTAGAGATACATTTATATATGGTGGTGCAACAGGAAATAGGACGAAAATCTGCCACTTTACTAGGGTTTGGTACCTTAAGAATAAGTGTTATGGCCGTAGCATTCACCTCTTTGATCTTGATGTTTGTTGAAATTCTCTTTAAGTTTTAATAAATAATTTCTTTTTAATTGGGAATCTTCAATATGTTCAATCATTTCCATAATTAATTCTTCTTATCAGGTGATAACATTGCAATGGCATGTGATTTTGATAGTGTTACTTTTTGATGAGTCATCTGATATAGTTGGATTTAATTCAATTGATGATGTAATGTTTTTTATTTCAAAATCATTTTCAGAGTTTGATATTTCTTGTTCCGAATCAGTGCCTGATAACATTAATATTTCTAATTGTTTTTTAAGATGTTCATCAATATCTAATGAATCTATTTTATTCTTTATTGGACAGTTAGCTTTATAATGTCCTACTTTGCCATATTTGAAGCAGGTTGAAGGTATGTTCTTGTTATCTACAACTCGTTTTTTGAATTTTCTTTTTTGTGGAGATTTTTGTACGTTAGGTTTATATGATTTTTGATAAAATTTATCTTGATTATGTTTGATATATATATATTTGTGATAAGATTTATATGGTTTTGATATTTGTTGTTTTTTTTTTTATTTTTTTTATATTTTCTCGATGAAGCTATTTCTTGTTTAACTAGTCCAAATTATTCACAGAATGTTCCTAGTTTTTTATGCATTTGAGTTAATTTTCTTTGTAATCTTTGATTCAGTTGGAAATTTTTACAAATTTTAAATGCAATGCCTTTAATAGTATATGATATATCTGAAAATGTTAGTTGTTCATAAGGAATGATTCCATCATTTTGTTCTCTTAACCTGGTTTTAACCTTCTCAGCAAATAATCGTGGTAATCCATAAAGGAATTTTTTCTTTCCAAAAGGGAAGACGTTGGTCATCCTTTATTCCAAGTTTTGATAAAAATATTTCTTCATACCAATGATAATCTTGTAATTTTGGACATTTTAAATTTGTTAAGATTATTGATGATCTTTATTCAATTTTTGATGTATTTCCTATGAAGTATTTCACAATAGAAAAGATTAAAGTGTTGATAGTATATTCAATTACTGTCAACTCTCCAACTTCTTCTATTTTGATGGGTTCATTATTTTCATTAGTTTTGATAGCATTTAATATTTGATCTCTTTTAGGTTTATCAATGGTGGACTATGTTTGGATCTATCCCAGAAATCCTGCCCAAACAAGTCCAGCTAGAGTTTGAAATGTAACAAGCCAAGTACACCATTCCATCAAGCTACCTTATGAATAAACTTTCCCATTTGTATTACTTTTTCCCACAATTTTTTCTTGCCTAGATCCTACAATGGGGATATCATCATTAAGGTTCAACCATTTCATCCTTAACCAGAAAATTAAGAGTAAAATGGTGGGACCAATTTAAAATTAAAAGAATCAACCCTGCCGCCATTGACAAGTATTTCCTCCAGCATCCAACTCTATCAACCTCAACAAATCCTCAGTTCCTTTTCCTGAAAAGCAAGAATTTATCAAAACTCGCTTCTGCATCATCAAGAGAGAAATTGAAGAAACAACTATTGTAGGCTCTGGAATCTCTTTCAGAGTAGGATCAAGCATCAGGTGAAGATTCCAACTCTACAGCAGATAGCTTCAGCTTCGTCCACCTTAGTGACGAAAATGAAGATGACTGCTATGGTGTCCTCCCTCCCATTCAGCAAACTCCTATCAAGACTCGGACCAAGTCCAAGTCCAAATCCAAGAAGTGATCAGATCCGGTCCAATACCAATAGCATCAAGTCCTCATCATCAAGCGTCAGTAATGACACCATCTATCAAGCAAGCATCACCCATGACATCATTAAGTATCAGGAATCAAGCAAGCTTCTGTAGCATCACATGCGAGGCTACTGTAACTTTTCAATCTTTATGTCACTTTTTGCATTACTTTATGTCAAATTCATATCATTGTATCAAGTTTCTTATCACATGTAATACTGTGCACATCAAACTTTATGTCATCTTTGGCAAGGAATCAAGAGCTCCTTATCATTACCCGTTAACAGAAAAACTGTAGCCCAATACCTTCACAAAACTCAACCTTCCATTATAAATAGCAAGGCTCAATATCTTGCTCGGGAAGCTGCGTTTGGGAGCTAAATTTAGAATCTAAGCCTTTACCCTTAGCCAAAATTCTCATCAAAATCCCTTACCCATCTCCACATATCAAGCCCCTTCTCCATTTATGTATCAAATTTTCATCTTGTAATCAAGTAACTTTCTTACTTATCTTTGTATTTGTATCAAGAATTTTATTAATAAAATCGCATCAAGTTTTATATCATTCATTCTCTGTGCGTCTTTTCTAGGGTATTCATATTCAAGTTTACAAAAGGCATATATTGCTAGTCTTCGTAGGTATCAAAAGAAATTAGAATCACAAATAATTTATTTAAAAGATAAACCAAATTTGCATTTAATATATTTATATACAAAATTAGAGATAATTGAAATAAAAATCAGAATTAAAGCCATGAACAATAATCTTTTAAAATTAGCTTATTAAGATTCTTCTTCATTTATCATTTTGAATTAAGTTGCCGTATTTTGAATCCTTGTTTTTTCTTGCATTTTGTTATCTTGCATCATCCTAGGTTGCATTTGGTACCAGAACCATATTTAAAATTAGTTTATTGATGATCTTTCTTCAATTTTTGATGTGTTTCCAATGAAGTATTTCACAATAGAAAATATTAAACTGTTGACAGCATCTTCAATTACTGTCAACTCTCCATCTTCTTCTATTTTGATGGGTTCATTATTTTCATCAGTTTTGATAGCATTTAATATTTGATCTCTTTCAGGTTCAGTAAGATATTTATCCCACCAAGTCTTGAGACGTCTAGAAAATCCTGATATTAGGATTTCTGCAACGGCTTTATCCAAATATTATTTTTTCATTTTATTAGTGCTTGCAACCATTGTCATTTCTTGTAGTTTTTCAATTTTTTG
>JAVXUM010000030.1:23335175-23348985 GCA_035590655.1 Pouteria glomerata
CCTCCCCTGCCAAAAACCACCCACCTCGTTCCCCCCTAACCGTGCCCCCTCCCTCCGCTCTCTCTCTCTCGTGCCCTTTTCCCTCCTCTCTCTCTTCATCCGCTGGTGACATGAACACAAACGTCAAAATCAAAGTTTAAATTTTTTGTGTTTTATTAGATAGATATATGTTAATAGTTATATATATTATATTATATATATTATATATATATATGTTAATAGTTATATATGGGTGTGTTTATACTGCCCCCACGGGAATGGCTTGACTAGATTATATATATATATATGTTAATAGTTATATATGGGTGTGTTTATTACTTACCGCCCCATGGAAACCTTTTTCAGATTGACTCGGCTTGATCAAAATCAAGAAGTTCTTCCCACTTCTTTTATTTCTCACTTTTTTTTCTTTTTTCTTCTTGACCTTCCAGATGCTTCACCTCACCTCACCTCCGTCTTCCTGCCTTCTGGTCTTCCACTGCTTTGCTTCTGCTTTTGCTTTTGGCTTCCAAGTCTCAAGCCTTCAACCTGCTTCAATCTCTTTCCCCAAAAATTTGTTTAAAAAAATCACAATAATCTTTAGATCTGAAGAAGTAAGAAAAAAAAATCTAAGAAAAAAAACGATATCAAGATCTGAAGTCTGCAGTACCTGAAAAGCTGAAATCGGAGCTGAAAGAAGATAAAGGGTTGAAATCGAAACTAAAATCAGAGTTGAAAGAAGATGAAAGACTGAAATCAGAGCTAAAATCGGAGCCAGAAGAAGATGAAAGACTGAAATTGGAGCCGAAAGAAACGTTTGTTTTGCTCTCTCTCACAGTTTTTGGTTCAGCAGAAAAGGTACTTCTATTAGTTCTTTACTTTTCAGATTTTGAATGATGGTTTTCTTGATTTTTTTCAAATTCACGTTGAATAAAATTTTTGCTTTTCAATTTTTGTCCATTTCCTTTTCAGATTTTTGTTTTTTCTTCTTCTATTCTTGATTTTTTTGCTCAACTGAGGCATTACTTCGCCGTTACACCGTCGTAGCGGGCGTTACGCTACTGTAACGGGCCGTTACGGCGTGATAGCCGCTTCACTTCATGTAACGTAGCCTTAACGGAATCGGAAGAGGACGATTCCGTTACGTAACGGTCATTTCCGTTACGTAACGCTGATTTTTAATACCATGTTTTCACCTATACTTATACTCTAAAATTGGTGATTCATATTTGTGTGTAAATGCTCAAATATTTTAAAATTTAATTAGAATATTCAATAAATAATTTATTTTATAATCAAATCAAATTGTATTAAATTGTGTCAATTTTGGGTTCACGTATATATTTTGTATCATATTTAAATTTTCTCCCCAAGTATCAGAAATGATGACAGATTCATTTGAAGTATAGCCATTAATAACTTTTACTTAGTCTCAGCCACCTGGTTAACCTTTAGAGAATCTAAACCTATAGTTCATTGACATAAGATCATATGGTTCCTCAGTTGCATCCATTGGCAGAGTTTCATTTCATGATTGGCTATTCAAGAAAGGCTTAACACTTTGGACAGACTTATTAAATGGGGTATCACAAATCACCCAAAATGTGTCTTATGCGATAGAGAAGATGAAACTATAGATCATCTGTTCTTTTCGTGCTCTTATTCTGATGAAGTATGGAGCTTAATATGTCAACTATGCAGCATCCAAAGTCAGAAGAAAAGTTGGGAGGAAGAGATCCAATGGGCTTTAGGTAAATTTAGCAAGAAAACATTTGCAAATAATATATGTAAGCTAACTTGGTCCGCATTTATCTACCACATCTGGTTAGAGAGAAATACTAGAATATTCAAATAAGTCTCATTTTCAACTAGCAGCATAATTGCAGTCATAAGGAATGAACTACGAGTTCGTGTAATGTATAAACTTAAAGTTAAATGTACTTTTGATGATAATTATCTATGTCTAAAATGGAAGATCCCAATTAATGTAAATAGATAAAAGTAATTTTTTTGTATATCGGGGTATGCGGGGTATGCCCCTTAGACACTTGTAAATTTATCCCTGTCAATCCAAATTATCTTACTTACCAAAAAAATATATTTGAATTTTCTCTTAGTAACTCGTTATATACGTTGTGTCCTGTTTGAGTTATGTCAAATATTATCATCTCTATTTATATTTCACTCTATTTTCAAAATTATTTTATTTGATTTTATTTTAAGTTTAAACTAATATTATTTTATTCTAACATTACTTAAATTGATAATCAAATAAAGGAATAACATAGTCATTCTATTTTGATAAAAAAATTGTAATATTTTTACAACATGAAAGAATGAAAAAGATTATTGTAACTTGTTTTGTTAATTTAAAGGTTATTTTGTGTAAAAAAAACATTTGATATCAATATATATTATTTCGTATTTTATTATATTTTATGCTTTTGTTTAAAATTTAAAATTTTACTTGCAATTTGAGCCTACACTGACCCACATTTCTAGATCTGTCACTGTCTACATACCCTCTCTGACGAGGATAGATAACATAGGTACCATCGAGAACATGCATTTTTGCGGTCCTAGAAGTAATCTTAGCTATCATTCATTGGCTATCCTAAACCATTTTATTTTTTAAAAATTTTAATATGGGTGATCGTTTAATTTTTTTTGAGAGATTATTAGGCATAATGACTGTGTATGCTTAATGTTTATTTGTCACGTTCCTAACTTAATTTTCCGAGATGAACCGTATGGAAATGTGAAAACTAAATAAAATAAATAAAAACCAACCCAAATTTCATTCACAATGAATTACAATCATCAATATATCCAAAATCATTATTTATTCTTATATAAAATATTATTTGAATGTATTGTCATTAATTAAATAATAATTTAATCCACTTTAATGCCATTCCCAAAGACACCATCTAAGGTCTGCACAGTCAGAATATATACTATGATCATACTTATATCTCTTCAGATAATGATATTATGAAGATATGATGCAAACCCACCATCCATAATTTTTAATATAAATAATTCAACTCAATTTAGAAAAATAAACACAATTATTATTATTCATAGTATTGACCAGACTTGGGCTATTCTAGTTTAAGCTACCTACATATTCCACCTTGGGAATCAGGTTACCGTAATTCTTATTTTATCATCTAATGTTCACAACCAATTCCTTATCAATAAATCGAACATTAACATCATTTCAATTAACCACCAAAATATCTCAACACATAACAATAATCTATGTAATTTCATGTAATAGGTAATGATGGGATGCAATGTCAATACATATTCTCAAATCTTCATCTACTTCCAACCTTATTTTGGGAATGGTAACGCTTAGCAAAACATGCGAGGTCAACAACTGCACCGTTTGACGCTTACAAAAAACCTATGCCTCAATATATAGATATATCATGTGTGGCAAACCGAGTTACACCCCCTGCAGATATAAGACTCAAGGGCACCGAGTTACATCTCCTAGCCCTTCTGCTAAGGAATTGAGTTGCAGTCCTTATCAGGCATTTACTTAGCTAAGTAAGGTTTAGTTGCAATTTAGATAAAATCTCATAATATCTCATCTCAATATTAACGTCCCAACTCCAATGACTAAAATCTAGTCATATATATCGACTGGGAATCATCTAATATTTTAAAATCTCATTTTTCTCATTTTTTCAAAATCATGGATCCCCTCTATATATAACTTGTGCCTCTGCACATCAACAATACAAACACAGTACTCTCGGTCAATCAATAATCATAACATAAAACCAGATGATGCAACCCTAATACCATGCATATGATATGCTTAATCATGTAAACAATTATCATCTCAACAGAAGAATACATTTTCATTAGACTCGAAAATGATTTAGAATCTATTTAATCTTTTAAAATCAACATCTAAGTGTCCCGAGCAATAATTAATATTTTAAAAACCCAAAATATGTCAAATTGGAAATCCAACATTTTATCGTTCGAACTCGTGTCTAGACAGTGGGCTGTCTAGACCTTTGTCCAAACAACGAGCTATCTGGACCCCTCTCTAGACCCGTGTGCGGACAAAGGACTATTCGGACTCCTATTCAAACAATAATATTAAAAACTCGTTTTCTCATTCACCTTCAACCGACCCAAACCAAATACCCCAATTCATCCATTCAAACCCCACTATCAACAATTTATCACATGTAAACATTTATTTCAACAATAACTCAAAATAATATGAAATCTCAATATATACATGTATATATACACATTCACATATATATATATACGCATAAATACAAATCCACCACTCTTTTACCAAATCAAGCTAATGATATATCAAACTCATACTAATCACAAATATAAATATGTATACGAGTCCTACTTATTTCAGATCTGAAAATGAAAGAATAAATGAAGAGATTTTGGTTTAAGTTCCCGAACTTTTGTCGTTGATTTCTCTCACCTCGAGGAGACCACGTGAAATGGACATCACCACGACGTTGATGGCGTCGAATACTATCTTAATCTGCTAACCTTCCTTTCCAGAAGTCATTTACTCTCCACTCTTTCTCTTCTCTGCTATTTTTCATCTCCTATTTTCATTGAGAAGCTACCCGAAACCAAAAAGGAAAAAGGAAAAAAAAAAAAAAAAGGAAAGAGAAAAGAAAAGTTGGGGCTTGGGCCCAATTGTCCAACTAAATATCAATTCGAGGCTAAACTTAACTTAGGAAAAATAAAATAAATCAACTCAATCTCAGTTTAATATTTTAGTGGTCCAAAATAATACATAGATGGCTCAGTTTAAATACCAGGTATTACATTATTTTTAATACAACTGGTTCAAAAGTCGAATGAAAGACAAGACTTTGTAAGTTAACAGCCAGCATAAAAAATAATCACTTTCCTAATTTGTGACACATTGCACCAAATTTCAATTGTACCGAAATGTATTATTGCAATGTTCTTTCAAAACAATGCGCCATATTGGTACCTAAGTATGGTTATAAATGGTAGGCCCAGCCTCAAGATTTTCGATACCTAAAGACAATCCTAATGAGATGAGGAATAAGGATTTTATTAGGGATCTCACCCAATAAGCTAATAAATAAGTTTATAGAAAGTTATTGAGTTAAATAAATTAATTATTTTTGGGTCTTTAAAAAGAGTTGAGTAATTATATTTGAGTTAAAAACGACTCATATCCCATCCTAACTATAAAATTTAGCAGGAGCCCTTTTTGGGGCACTAGGCCTAGGCCTTTTGGACCTTGCCCAAGGGCCGACCCTGAAAAGGGGGCAAAGATCCACATACCTTAACAATAGCCATTGGTAAAAATGTTAAGCCAGAAAAATAGTTGCAAATATCAACTTGGAATATTAGGTTCATTAACTGGAAAATTAAGGTTTGAGTAATTAAAAAGTTTTGTTATTCCAAATAGATATTAATCTATACTACTATCTAAAAGTAAGAAAATATGAAAAACATTTTTTAGATTTAAAATACCCTTCTTTTTTTCAAATAAATTCATTTGTATCTCAAAACTCTCTAATTCGTTGATTGCAAATCACCCACATCTTCCCACGTGACCATAACTGATTGCGAAACTTACATTGCCGGAGCAGCCTACTTTTATTCAATTTTTCTAAGCCTACTTTTTTATTTTTTAAATTACACTTTCTTGTATAATATTTTAGTTAAGTTATCCAATGTCTTAAAATATATTTTTTTAAGTTGTTTTCAATATATTTTTTGTGTTCCTAGAAACTTTAATGTTAAGGTTTAAGTACTTAATAATACTAGAATTTGAATAATTAAAAAGTTTCGCCATTCCAAATAAATACTAATTTATAATATTTATTTGCATTTTCTCTTTCGTATCAAAAATTTGTAACTTGACTACATTCGCTTTTTTTCCTTTATTATACTATTTCATTATAATACAATGAAAATAATACTATTTCATTATAAATAATACAATCAAATTTCTCCAATAGACAAATTCATCGTGGTCCAAGGAGATTTCACAACAAAAACAATCCCTTTTGAGGGCTCTATACATCTTTTGAACTCATCAATTGTACAACAATAATAACATTACAGGAATCATTGATCCACCACCCATTTGCATAAACCACTACCAATCATATCATGAGGAAAAAAAATCCACCGCCCCAAAAAAACAAATTAAAGAACACCCAGAATAATCAACCCCCTTCCCCTTGTGGATCAGAAAAATGCAGTGCACCTAGCACTCCTGTAGTACTCATTAAGGAAAATCAAACAGGATGAATGCTGATAACGGTTTTCTGTCACAAGTAGAACACTTATTGCCACCCTTCACCAAGTTTTGGAGCAATTGCTTTCCCATGATTAATCCTTGGTAACCCACCTACGACCATGAATCTGATACCCACCACAGCTCTGGTCACTGCTACTCTCACCACCACTTTCTGCACTGGTATATCCTGATTTTCTTCTGTGTTTCTTTACCTTTGAGAATCCACTATCACTAAAGCTGCCATTCAAGAGGGGATCATCTATTCCACGTATTACTCTTCGTCCTTGTGAAGATGTGGCAATGTAACTATCATCCTTTGTTCTTCTCCTCTCCTTGTCCTGCTTCTTGATGTTCTGGGATATATTATGCAATTTCTTGATTCCCTTCTCCACGGGTTCCACTGCTTGAGTTACCGTGAACTTCAAATCGTTCACAATCTGCATGGCAAAAAGTAAAATAATAATCAACTACCCTAGATAAAACATAACGAGCACCAGACAGGTATAATCAGTGCCCTGGATAAACACAAGCAGCACACAGCAATCTCTATCACCAACAGGAAGCTTAATTTAAGAATAACATCAAGAAAAAGGGCAACAAATTAGACAATTAAGATCATCATGCTTTTTTTCGGTCTATCCAAGACCGTACACAACCCCGATGCGCATAGGATAAAAGACTCCTCCCCACTCCCGCCCCCCCCCCAAAACAAAAGAAAGAATTCTAGGGGTGTAGAAAATACCTGACTAGGTTCTATTGGAGATTGGTTTGGTCGTAAGTCTAAAAATTGTCAAGCTGAATATTTTGGTTCAGTTACCAAGTTGGCTACTTTGGGACCCGATCAATCTAAATTTTAAGCCATCAAACTATGGAACAAACCAATCAAAGATTGTGTCGGTTCAATTCAGTTCCAATTCCGAAAACTTGGACCCAATAAAAATCAGGTCAGTTCTTTATCTAATGTGAACTTGAACCAATCCGATCCATGCACAGCCCGTCATTTTCTGTGCGTCTTGTCAGATGTTCCCAAGTTTATTAGAAACATGATCTATTAACATTTATCCTAAAGGCTACGTTTGTTTCCATCTAAAATATTGTACCCTGAAAAATAATTCTGGAATAAATTTAAAAAAAAAATCTTTACCTTTTATGCTTGGCCACACAACTTCAAAAATATTTTTCACAAAAAAAAAAAAAAAAAAAAATTGAGTATAATCAGACCACACAATGTGGCCTTGACTGACAGAGATGATGGACTTGAATTTGCATCATCGTCATGGCCCAGACTTGGAATGAAATGCCAAGGTATTGACCATCTACTGCCCAATTGAGGGAGTGGAGCAAGATCAATGACTCAGAATTTGCCATCATTAACCAGTGGACATGCTAGTCAACGGAATCCACTTCTCCTCACCACAGGGTTGTGATTGTGACCTCTCCCACATTTGCCACTTCCTCC
Organism: Pouteria glomerata; assembly: GCA_035590655.1. Lineage (NCBI taxonomy): Eukaryota > Viridiplantae > Streptophyta > Magnoliopsida > Ericales > Sapotaceae > Pouteria > Pouteria glomerata. Next base: position 23,342,906 of record JAVXUM010000030.1, read on the forward strand.
AGTACAGTTCCTCCTTGCAACTGCCAGAGTCTTCGGCTTTCTTAGCCATGTTGGTAGCTAGGATTTTGAGGAAATGGATACAGATAAAGAGAATGAAACAGCATGGGGAGGCATCATTATTTTAAAAGAAATGTAAAGATGGTAGTGGAACATGAAAGGGAGGATGAGGTGTAGAGGAGCTGCTCAAGTATTGATCGGACAAGTAAAGAAGTTTGCTGGCAACCAAGGTGGATTTCGAGAAAGCAGAACTCGTCAAAATGGCAAGGAGACCGTGGGGTCAGGTCTTTCACACAGATGAAGCATAAATTGACTGAAATTAAATTGGCACTTTTTTATTTTATTTTATTTATTTATTTATTTATTTTTGGGGGGGTTATTTCATGTAAAATGTTATTCTTGGATATCTTTTAACTATTTATGCGTTATCAAACACTAAAATCTGCAGGGAAAAAATTTCAAATGGAAAGAAAATCATGACATTTGCTGAGATTTCTAAAAAAGCTTAAAAAGGTTATTAAGTTACCGCCAACAAAAGTTGGGAAAAATACTGTGGAACTTAGCTTCGCTATGCTCAAGTGAGAGACAGAGAACTTACATATCCGCTACCACCAATGAAAACATCCCGAACACTTTCTCTGATGGTCATCCCACTCCTAACATCAACGTCAGGTTGGGGAAGGCGTAGTTTTGTAGGGCGCTCGCTATCTCTAACCTCATCAGGATCTAAAGGACAGTCGGTAGATGCATAGTCTCCAAGAACAGCAACACTTCCAGTAAAGCGGTCTCCCATTAGCTCATATGGTTTTGCGGGGAACACATATAGATGAACCACAGAAGCAATTCCCATCTGTGCTGGATAAATACATAGATCCATTAAACTAGGATATTTTATATATGAATTTCAGCATCAATATATTTCTGTCCCAGAGTATAGGCATGGATGACTAATGGTTTAAAATAACCTGCTTTTTGCATGTGCACCAAGGGGAACAATCACATTTCACAAGTTCAAAGCACAATTAGGTATGCAAACGGAGTGTCTCAAACAAGTTCAATAATTGGACTTTTTGAGAGAGAAAGAGATATAATGGATACCCAATGATTTATATTACAAAACTCGCTTGCCATTTCTGCAGGGGACAAAGAATTAGTGGCCATTAAATATGAACCTAATCTGATGCATTAAATTTACAATTTTCTCACATCTTTTATATGCAAATTTGCCAATTACAGCATTGCATCCAAACAAAACTGCACTTTTTGCATGGCCTAGAACCCATAAAAGGGTGGCTTAGTACAAGAGACATCTGCTTATGCAAAATTTGGGAAGCGCCAACATATGTAATCCTACCGAACCCACGACTTCCAGGTCGAAAAGACGAAACTTTACAGTTGTGCCAAGGCTACAGGTGGCAGTTTACCCCTGGTAACTAAAGCCCACGAATAAATTAGAAGTACGATTCTCTAAAAAAATTAATGTCATCCAAGAATATGTTAATAGATCATTTGAAGTATTCGATGCAGATAGAAATTTGAAGTGAGAAATATGGAAAATTGATTCTTTCTTTTTTTCTTTTTATAGTTTGTTAAATAAAAAAAAAATATTAAAAGACATTAAAGGGATGCCACCCAATTGAAATTTGGTTCTTTCGATTGGGAAAAATAGGAGCAAGTAAGATTTAATTGAAGCAGTAAGGTTTCATATAGTACCATTGCCATACTTAGGTAAGAAGATATTTCATAATATTTTGTCAATAAAGTTAACACTGGTAATTCTAGTTTTTTTTTTTCTAACTTAGCCTAAGATTTTTTATTAAAAAAAAAAAAAGTTACTTTCACATGGGTAACTGTGTTTATCATTAAATTGTGACCTAGAAGGTTACTTTCACATGGGTAACTTGCTCTCAAGTAATGTCCTCACTGCATCAAGGGATCTAATTCCTCTTGCAAAGGTCTAATTAAAATATACCACGCATTTTGTCCAAAAAGCGGTCTCCAAAAAACCTAGATGCGCTTGCGAAGCTTTGCCTTTTGGTGGATTGTCGCTCTTTCTGTTCTAGCTATGGTCATATGGCTCAATATATGACACTGATTTACCATACTTCTTGTGGGTACCTAGGTTGACTCAACAAGACCCAAAAGGCACCAATACTCAAAAGAGGCATTAAGAATAAATCTCCCGCGTGATGCCGCCACAAGATGATCCAGCTAGCAGGAGGGAGTCTCTCGCATGGTGACACCGCCAGGGGATTCATCCATGGGAAACCCCTGTTAGGGTCACCAATGGTTTCCTGGACTTGGAACAGGTTCAAAAATTTACCTCAATAGGAAACCCCCACTAATTCACTTAGCAGGATCATTGAAAACCAACGGTTTGGTGGCTAGAATCGAAAAATTCATCGAAACTCCCTCGACTGGTCAGAGAAAGATCTTTGAGAGGTGTCCTTGCCAGAGCTAGGCCAACATAGGGCTGAATCCCCGTTGAGCGGATATTGTATCTTGACCCATACTCTCTTAGACTCTTCATAGGCTATACAGATACCCATATGATCATATATGCAATCATCATCATTACCATCACCAGAACTACTCCCTCTCTCTATGAGCTCTCTCTCTGTGGCACAGTTGCAACAAGCCACCTTGATTCTCATCCCATTAGCCTCTAATGGCGTAGACAATGCATATTATTGTTCCCAAACGGCCAGATTCACTATTTACCCACGTTTTTAGATCATAAGAAGGCATGCTAAATCGATTTGGGATCAAGAGATTCCCATAACCGCTAAAACAACATCAGTGATGTAGGACAACTCTAAATACTCAAGTCACCAAATTTTCAATAAATTGCAATGACCTTCCTAAATTATTGGAATCAGGCAACAAGACCCCTGTTGCCTAAAAAATAAAGTATTGAACTCCCCTACAATCCTACTGCTATATCCATTGAGGATATTCCATCGTTGAGAAAGTTAAATTAATAAAATAATTATTATAGCTTTACAATACATTGCCCATGCCATTAAAAAATTTAAGACGGAAACTATTTTAAGTTAGTTACACATATCATACTACCTAAAAAATTAATCTATACCATAACATTAAGGCAGAATACCCACTTGGTCTATCCCACAAAATGAAGACAAGTTTTTCACTTCCAAAGTTGTTCAATAAAATTTATTATTTTTACAAATAAAATAGTTTATCAACTTATTGATTTTCGGTATTTTTGCAAATTACCATTTGCTAACCACTCACACAAATTCTTTCTCATGTTTCTGTAAGTTACAAATTTAATTTGCCCATCCATCACATGTGCCAAACTGCAAGTAATAATGATAATTTGACTTTCTACCATGGCAATTTAACATAAATTAGAGGTAAAGTAAAAACAAAGTTATTAAGATTTAATTAAGTTAAAATAACAAGATTATGAAGAATGGACACTTCAAAACATACGTTTCAAATTGCTCCTTGGATACACTGAGATATGAATCAATGTGCCACATACTGAATCCAATTTTTATTAATATTTTGCAAGACATACTTGGGCCAAACTTACAATTGAATATTCAAAATTCCTAATATTGACTCATTTTGTTTTACTTTTTTATTTATTTTATACATGGAAAGATATTTGGGTTATGAATTAAAAGATTGAATTAGTTTTATTATTTCAATATTTTAGTGTTTTAAAAAGTTATATTCATATACATCGCCAATAAAAATATATAACTATATATTTTTGCCATATCATTGTTGTGTTCGTATACTCATTATTTTATTCAAAATTTCCGTGCCCTACCTATATCGTGTTCGTATCCCATATCTATTTTTGTGCTTCATAGAACATAGATGACAATGTAAAAGTTTTAAAGAAAATACAAAATTGCATATAAGGTTAAGGTTAGAATTTTTATTTTATTTCGTCAGCCTGGTCAAAACCAATATGAGATGTCCCACCCTATTTTCAAAAATGGGGGTTCTAGGTAACCCATCTCAATTAATTGACAAACTCCCTACCATTTAATCTGATAATTAATAAGATCTAGATCCATGGAGAATCAATCTTCATAAAGACAAGTATAATCAGGGTTAAGTAGAATCCAAAAGTTAGCCCTTCAAATTTTAGATCAAATTAGTAAGAGTTGTCCTTGAAGACCATACTAAGAAAATTGCCCAAAAGCAACAAAATGATTTAAAAATCAATCACAGTGATACAATACTCCTTGAATATCCCCAAATGAGTGGCTATAAGGAAAATCCTTAATATTCAGATTAAATTAAGGAAAATTACCTCTATACAAATGATGAAGTCTTGAACGCTTGATTCAAACTGCAATGCTTGAGCTATTGGACTTTTAAACAATCCAAAATCATACATAAGGGCAATGGCCACACCTTGCCACCATGTCAAAAACACAATTGATTTAAATGTCAAAAACTTGGCCAAAGGTTTTATGTGTGCCAATTCATCCTTTGTGATAGTGTAAAATTGAACTAAACAATATAAAGCCCATGATTGACTGAAATTCAAAACCACAGCCATGTAAGGGTACCTACAAAAACAAATGTTGATTCAGTCAGTGATCTCCTAAAGATATCATTAGCTTTGTTCCTATAAGCCAATTTTGATGGTAAAAGTGAATTAAAATGAAAAAAAAAATGAAAGGCTAAGATAAAAATTGCTATATGAATGAACAATATTACATCTGTGACTTTTTAATGTGCCCAAAAAAAAATTCAAATTAGAACTCAAAACGGAAGCAGATGAATGCAGAAAAAATTGCAGACATCAATAAACATTGACTGCCCCAAAAGCTCAATCTATGAGGAAATAGGCCCGAGAATATATATCAAGCTATGTCGTACAAACTCGCTCAAAACTGTAAAGTACTCGTGTCGACACGATCCGACACGGGTGTGAGATGTGAGTCAGGTACAACACTTTCAATCTGGGTACAGTTGTGATGCTTAGATATAGGAATCATCCATCTTGGACTTCGATCATCCAATTCCTGGAAGAAAGTGTATTTGGAGACTCATGCCCAAATTCAAAAGCAAACTGGATCAATCGAAGCGATTCACATAAACGAAGGAGAATAGAATATATACAAGTTCTTGTCCAGCAATGGCTCTCCAGCGGTGGCAATTTTTCAAATTAACCATCTCTCAGAATACGTACAGGTTATCTAGTAATAACGCTCTCCGGCAGTGTCGACTTTTCAATTTGCCCATCTCTCTCTATCTTCACTCGACAAGAATAGTGGAGGGATTGTAGGGAGATAGGAGATATCAATTTGGGGAGAGGTCATGGCTGGTGTCGTTGAGAGGGAATCATTGAGGTCATGGCTAGAGTTATGAATGGGGAAGAGTTGGGGCGGTGGGAAAGACGAAACGGCAAAGGGAAAGACGAAAGAGCATATGGCACAGGGTTTTCCTTTTTTCTTTTTTATTTATGATGGTAGATTGCTAGTAGTACTAATTGGAATTTTTGGAGAAGTGCAAAAGTCAATTGCTTCCTATTGTACTAATCAGATACATAAATAATGGAGAAAAAATCACATAATAAATGAACTTTGGTGGTAGTTGTTGGAGCTCATAAGCTAACTTCTATTATTTGAACTTGTTAATCTATTATGGAAAATATTAAAAATATATACTTATAATATTAATTTATAAAATAATTAAAAATTACTTGGCGTATCCCTATACCCATATTCAAATTCAAAACCATAATTGCGTATCCTTTATTTCTAGACTTGAGATGTCTGACACCTAGATTCACACCCGCACCCGATTCTCGAACCCAAGTCCGAGCAACATAGATAATAGTAGATGTGCAAAATATGGAAGGAAAATCATATATGATCCTATTCAAACTAGGAAAACAATAATATCCTAAATAGAAGATACTATAATATACCTAACATATGTCTCTAACAAATGCAACGGTGAAATGAATGTTTCAATATGTCACATTACTCTCTCTAAAAAAATGCTCTCGGTGCATGTTTAGTCTTCCTTGCTAACATGCACCATTTTAGAAATTTTATGAGGTGGAAGCCTGGTCAACAGGGAGG
>JAVXUM010000030.1:23397763-23414388 GCA_035590655.1 Pouteria glomerata
TCGAGTTATGTAATTTTTTCTAGAGTTGTAATAGGTGTGAATGTGTAAAAAGTGTTAGAGAAATTTAGAGATTTTAAGAGTTTTTCAGAGAAATTTAGTATGCCAAACGACCCCTAAATTTTGCATTCTTGGTGCGCGGTCAAAGAGGCTAATTGATAGAGTTGATTACACTCCTTTAATCTGGTCTTTTCTCCTAAATCTTCATTTTTTAGTTTCAACTGAAGGGTTGACATAGGAAAATAGTCTAATCCTGCGCTCATCTCATGTGAAACAAACCAGCTTAAGACCTCTCTCTTCATATGTTACACCTTCTGAAATAAAGCAACGGAGAGTGTAAAATGAAATAATGGAAAGAGAAAACAACCAAAAAAATCAGAGACTCCTTGACTTATGCTCAACAAGTCATTCCTATTGTTTTGAATCCACAACAATTGTATGTACACAAAATAAAATAGAGGCTTATAATTAGGTTAGCATAACAACATAAATACCTTTTCTTCCACTTTTTCTTGCTGTTTTTTCACTTTCTCACTCAACTTTTTCAGTCCCCTGTTAACTCTCAGCCTCTTTTCCTGATTGAATAAAATTGTGAAAAAAAATCAATTCTCTGACCTAACAAGATAGCTGTTAAGGAGTAAGAAACATAAAAATATATATCGTATGTTAATTTAAAGGATAAATGACTATTATATAATGATAAGGCATGCCTTCACATAGCTAACACCAAGTTCCTTTCTTGAGTATCCACGGTCTAAGTTGCGCAAAACATACTGGTTATAATCTTTGATAATCCTCATTATTATATCTGATGTTGAGATCCCATCAGTCCGTTTTGTCTCTTTAAATTTCCCAGCAGCCTTGACCTGAAATAAATAAATAAATAAATTTATGTATCGTCCATACTAAAAGTTGCCCCCCCTAAAAAAAAAAAATGTGGAAGCAGAAAAATCATGCATCATGTCAGAGAAGTAGTAGCAGAAAAATAGAAGTTCACAAGAGCCTAGAAAGAAAATACTGATACATGCAAGCCCAATAGGAAGTGGAATAACATATAGACAGAAATCCTAATGGCAGTAATGAACTGAAATATAAATAATGATAAAACCAAATTTAAATAGCAATACAAAAGTAAAACAATATTTTCTGAGTTAACACCTGGACGGATACAGAACATGAAAGCCACATAAAAAAAAAATAAGAGAGAACCAATGGTACTAAAAACAGACAAAATGGCAGAAGTTACAATTTTGGACTTACAAACTCATAAACATCTTTGCCAGCGCCGCTTGCATCAGCATAGCTGAAATTTTGGGTAAACAGAAAATGATTAATTCATTCAAGTATTATTCAACTAATAATGGCACCAACAATATAAAAGTACACGGTCCATCGTACAAAAGAAAAAAAAAAAAAGATTTTTAGTGATTATGGAGGAAATAAAAATACCATGTAACTCAGAATGGAATGCAGACAGTAAGGGAGATTATGAGAATAAACAAGCATCCAATTCTCAAGAAGAATGCTAATAAAGGAAAGGCAAAAACAAGAACAAAACAAAAAGATGAAGAGCCACAAACTATTGAAATAACAGGCAGCAACTTTTACACAAACCATAGAAAAAGAATCCACCGTACATAACTTCCCACAATAAAAGATAATGGTAAACTATTGAGAATAAAAGAGCATTCAAGACTGAAATAACATAAAATAGATAAAAAAATAAGAACAAAGCAGATCTGTTATAGAGCTATGAACAGTTACAATAACAGTAGGCAAATTCTATTACAAACCATAAGAAAAGAGTCCACCATACTTGACTTCCCAAATTAAAAACTACTGTTTTACCAAGAAAGGAATTCCAAAGACATATTTCCCCAAATAACCCCGAGGATAAACTCAGGTTGTTAGGCTTTGACTTTGCTTCCCAATGGTCATCGATTCAAATCTCTTCAGGGCAACTAAAGGCTTGAGCAAGTTATTAAGTTCAAGGCCCTAGGAATTAGTTGCGAAGCACACAAGCTGGCTCGAACATTCTGAGTTATAAAAAAATAAAAATGTTTCCCCACATTGGCAAATATATATATATATTTTTGTTTGATGGGTGGGCTAACATAGGTACTATATATTTGGTCAGCATATTTTTCCGGGGAGAATTTTTCTCAAATAAAAAAGATAAATTCAAATGTGAGAGATACTTTTCCAATATAGATGAATACAGTATAAACAGTCCCCAAGCATCACGACATCATACCAGACAAATAATGGATACTTAAACAGAGTACAACTTACTGCTTACCGGACAACATTTTCAGGTACTATTGCCCACTGGAATCAGTTTCCCCCCAGTGGGAGGAGAAACTAATTAAAAAAAAAAAAAAAAAACGAAGTCTTGGATTGGTTAACCTTACGGAAGAGAATCGTGCGCCACATAGTCAATCTGATGTTTATCAAGGAATTCCTGTGTGACCACCCATGGTGCATCAGGAATAACTTCATCAACCCACCTGCATCAAACGTACAGTAAGATGGCTTTAGTGATGAATTGGCCAATTTATTGGTTTAGCTAATTATGATGTTTTGAGGTTCTACAAAATTAATGAAATATAGAACGTCCAGACAGACTAAACCTTGAACCAAAAGGCGAACCTCACAACCTGGCTCATGAATCTTCAATTCAAAGCAATAATTGCACTCAGCACACTAATTTCAATAGTGCCCTTTTCCCACAATCAATATTCAATTTGGGCTTTAGGTGCAAATCAGTGTACAGGAATGACATTTTTAACAGAGAAGTAACTTCTACAACAACCAAGAAAATTGACTCTAACTAAAAACAACTAACAAGAAATATTTACTAAAGAAAAATTGAAATATTTTGCATTTCCATAAAACTAACCTGCAGTGGCGGAGAGATTCATACCGCTCCTTGTCAGTCATAACAGTTTTTCCCTTGAATTTATGAGTTATTTCATCATTGCAGCATCCAACAAGTAGATATGTGTTTGGAAACCTATATTTTACAAAATCATAAAAACCAATGTACAAAAATTGCGATAATATACTCAAAAAATTCCCAAAAGCGTAAAGCTAAGAAAATTAATTGGATGGTTATCGTTCATTTTAAAGAGTAAAATTAACTTGTTAGAGTCATAAGCAAAGTAACATATAACACTTACTATCAAATGTGGATATTTCTTCATAGATTGATGTCTCAATTACCCCAACTCGTTTGGGACCTAGAAAGCACGAACATTCTTCGAAGGCAAATGTATGCATCCTCGACACCCTTGGGACACCGACACACTTGTGGACATGCACCCAACACGCTGCCAATAGTGTCCCGAATGTTTTTTAATTTTTTTGAGACTAGACACTGGGGGCACGAGTACTGTTTTTCTAGACACGCTAAGGAAACTGTTGGGTTAATTTATAATTTACTGAACTAATTTTGTGGGTCAATTTGTAAAATCACAAAAGTAATAGGGTTTAAAGACTCTTCATCTCTCTCTCTCTCTCTCTCTCTCTCTCTCTCTCTCTCTCTGTTGCTCAGTTAATGCAGTTTCTTCTTCTTCTTCTTCATGTTTCTTCTTCTTTTTCTTCCTCTTTTATTTTATTTTATTTCATTTTTTTTTTGGCTGAGTTGCTGCTGCTGCTGCTTCATTGTCTTCTTTGTTTTATTTGTTGATGCTGTCTTTAATTTTTTTTAACTTTTCCTGCTGCTGCATTTTTTTTTTTCTGCTGATGCTGATTTTTTTTTCCTTGTTGCTGCATTACATTTGTACATACATATTGCATGAACCCGACATGTAGTGTCCTTCATTTTCTAAAATTAGCATACTGTGTGTCTGTATTGTGTTGTGTGGTGGGCCACAGTCAATGTCTGTGCTTCTTAGTTTGGGATTAAAGCTTCGTTAAGTCGAGTTAAGTTGATGTTTTAATTACCTTAGGATTTCTGAGGGTGATACGACAATTCAAAAAACCCCAATGGCTAACCAACTTAAAAAGGTGATGCCATATTGGGATGTTTTTCCACCTTCTACACAACTTTTGAAGCTCGAATTACAAAGGGGAAAATGAAAAGATAGTGACAAAGTAAACCATTTACCTTCATGCTTTCCTCCTGTTTGCAAAACTTGATCGCTATGTGTGGATCAAGGATTTGTCAGTAAAAAGATGAAAAGGGAATTAAATTACTTACTAATTATCTGGGGGACAAACATCTATTCATTTTCTAACCCAACTAAAATAAATAAATTTAACATGTTTTACTTCATCTTGTTTTTACATCTTTCTCCTTTGCTTTTTTTCCCATTCACAAGTCCACGATCCAAACACACCATAAGAGTTGTAAATTTTGTATGAAATTATAAACAAACAAAAAAGAGGGAAGAATGATGGATATTTGTAACTCAAAATATCTCACATGCATTAATTTTATTTCATTTTCCTCATTTTTTTTCTAATGGTAACCAAATAAGGAATAATGTTTTCATTTGTGTTTCCTATTTAGTTTTTTTTTTTCATTTGTTCCCTCACCAAACTCATGAACCAAATGCAACCATAGAGGACCAAATAAGGGAGAATACAAGACATAAAGGCAGTCAAACACAAATATATGCCATGCAGTGATGTGCTTTGCCCAAGATTTAGATGTTTAAGGTAATTTGGGAACTTATGAATTTTGAGTGTTATGACAACTTACCACATACACCTAACCATGGAACTGCACCTTCCAGAATATTTTTTTGGGAAAGGAAACATTTGCAGAAAAAGATTTTGCCACATTAAATAGAGGGCCAGAACTCTCACACTAACACCCATCCTACTAGGTTGTATGTAACATAATGGCTATGCCATTGATTTTATCGATATGAGATAAATTCCAACGTGCCCCTTTATATGCAACTCCAATACCATGTAGAGAGACAAATAGACGCACCAATTACAAGATGGTGCACAACCAACAAATTGAGAAACACATAAAGTCCGAAAAAGTAACCAAGCTTTGATACCATGTTAAATATCAATTGTCCTAAAAGATTAAGCCATTAGGAAATGGGCTCAATAACGTCTACCGAGGTACTTAATATTTTCCCTCACGTGCAACCCAGTCTTGCAAGCAGAGTAGAGAGATGGGACTGAACCAATAAGGTGTGCCAAACAAAACAAAAGGAAGTATACAAAAATGAATTGGGAAGCAAATTCAATAACAAGACTAGAACTTAGAAACTCTTAGAACCAGAGCTTTGATACAAAGGACACACTGATCCAGTCACTAAATTGTAGAGGGCAGTAATCGTAGGGATGCAAGCACCAATCTTGATTGCAAGCAATAATGGGGCAGATCACGAAGAAAAGTCGACCCGTGCGAAATTTTGCCGGTGAACAATCCGGTGATTTTGCCATATTCAATTTCAAAATAGTAGAAAAGGAAGCAACTGAGAGAGTGAGTGTAGAGGATTGAGAGCATTGGCAGTGATACATGTCAACACATCCAACTCAAAACCAATTTGGTTTGAGTGGAGAGGCCCCTTAAGGCCTTGTACTAATTTTGGAGCTTTGATTTTATCAAAGTGGGATATACTCTAAGAGTTTACTTTATTTTTTTTTTATTTTTTTTTGTGGCACTGCAATTGCTTAAATCTGTAACTCACTCTGATTTTTGAACGGAAGAGTAACAGGAATCCTATTAAAAAAAAAATCATTACAACAACAAACACATCCACACCCACGCACAAAGTGATATATACACATGTATGAGGATCACAAAGAACATAAAAGTACTTTGTTGGGTGTGTAAAAAACAGTGCCGTAGAAAGAAGATTGCAAAATATCCAAATTCGAATTGAAGATGTGAATAAAAAATGAGTAGAAAATTGTAGCAGCGAAGAGTACGCGGAGGTAGATTACAGTTTTTTGGCTTGCTCGAGAGAACGAGCGTGACCGAAGTGAAAAAGGTCGTATATCCCATCTGCGTAGACCCGAACCGGACGGTCCGTCGGTGGATCAGAGACCGAATTGCCGCAGTTATTTTGATCTTCCATTCTCTCTATCTCTCTCCCCCTTTGCTTGAATTGCCGCTGCTCTCAGCTTGCTTGGATTGGAACCGAGAAATCTTCAAAGCAAAGCCGGCTGTCTCTCTCTCTCTCTCTCTCTCTCTCCCCAATTGATTCCCTCTCGGCTTGAGTTTTGGGAAAGAGCAACATGCAAAGCGACGTGAGATGAACGGGCAAACCGGGGTCGAGTCGGGTTGGCTGCGGTGATGAATTTGAAGACTGGGATTTATTTTCATTTAATCTGAGGATTTTAATTTAATTTAATTAAAATTATTTTTCAAATAAAAATAAAAATTTTTAAAATTTGCTTGAAGAACAATAAATGTAAAATATTAAAAATTACTTATAATTTAAGTAAAAATAAATTTCATCCGTTAAATTCATCACTTCACTCCTACAGTATAAATTTCATCCGTTAAATTCATCACTTCACTCCTACAGTGAATTCCTTCACTGCAACCTCTTAGAACTGGTCAAGTGAGATTGAAAAATCCTTGGCTTGGGCAGAATTGGATCCAAGTCTGATTTCGCTCATTTTTAAACAGTTTTGAATTAAATTCTCAAATTGTTAATTTTTTTCCTGTAATAAAAGTTAAAGTTATTTTCTTAATAAAATTATGTGAACGCCAAATTAAATATCAGAATAGAATAAAAATTTCAATCTAAATAAAAAATTTTAAAAAATAAAAAATTTCAAACGAAAAATAGAAATGTCTAAATTTGTATGAATACTATTTTTTTTGTATTTTAATTTGATTAAAAAATAATTTTTAATTCAAAAATTTTAAATTAAATTTCTTCCCCACATTCAAATTTTTTATTTTTTTGATAATTTAAAATACTTGATGCAATTTGCGCACACCTTAATTAATCATTTGAATCTTAATTGAGTTTAAAAAAACCTTTAGTAATATTGAAAAAGCTAAAATTGGTACCAATTAAGAAGCAAACCCAAGACTTAACCAGCAAACTAATCATATATACAAATTAAAAATATTATTTTAGAGTATGATTGTTCCAAATGAAATAACTAAAGAAATAATTCAGCTAAATATTTAACAAATTATAATACAATTTGTAAAATAAAAACACTATATAATGGTATAAATAAAAAAAATATTTAATTAATATATTTTAAATATATATATAATTTAATATTTTATATATATATATATATTAACTGAGCCCAAGCCTTGATAGGCTTGAACCAGACAATGTTCCAACCCAACTCATTATTGAATGAATTAAAATTTTCTATCCAAGCTCATCTGATTTATTAAATGAATAACTCAAGAGCTTTCCAAGAAAAAAAAAAAAAATGAATGAATCAAGGGCAAATTCGAATTTGTTCATGGACCAAAGGCCAATCAGTAAATAGGAACACGAATCATTATAGGCCTAAAGTGGCAACAAGATCCACCAAGCAATGTACACACTGCCTGTACGTGTACCTTCACATTCAAGATCCCCCAACCAGAGGTACACATCTCCATGATTAACAACTCATTATTTATAATTATAACGCAATATCTCTTTCCTCAAATGATTGCAACTAACGGTACAACATAACTGATTTATATAATTATAATGCAGTATCTCTTTGCTCAAATGACTGCTACTAATAGTTAAATATACATGTGTTGTGTCATTTGTACACAAAGTGAAAAATGTTTTCAGAAGGATTCATTGAAGCTGAAGAAAATACCCCCCACTTTCTTCATACAAGCTTAGAGTTGAGTAGTAGATGCAAAAAGTAAGCAGGTCCGCTTCAAAGTCAGGATCAAGGATCACCCAAAGCCTAGCCTCTTACAGACTTCAGAGTTTGTCTAAAAGAAAGTCATGCCTCTGCTCATTCCATTGGCTCGTCTTGCTTCAAAAAGTTCTGCTCTTGAGGTGGTCCAGAAGTTTTCGGGTATCCACCAAATGCATTACGTCTTGGCTTTGCAAGTTCCACAAAAATCATCCTACCATTGAAATACTGATACAAGGAACAAAAAAGTAATAGTCGTGAGTATAAATGACAAAGATATATCCATCTTGAGGCGGATGCCAAAAACATGATCAAAATGGTAAATAACACCTTGTGATCCATGCTTTCTAGAGCTAGAATGGCATTATCTTGACTAGTGTACTGAATAAAAGCATAACCTTTTGACCTGTTTGTGGCTTCATCCGTAACAATCTTAACTGCCAGTGAAACTAGATAGAATTAGCAGGATCTACAGGCATGTAACTGAATGCATGGGTAGAGTTGGTAGGCAGACCAAGAAGGAAATACATGACATGTACCTTCTGCTATCTGCCCAAATTTTGAAAATTCCTTCTTCAAACAACTCCCAGTAGTGGAGTATGACAAATCTGCAGATCATGATGCACCATAAGAACTCATCTTCATGGCAACAACTGATGTTGTCTAGAAGAGATGAAGAATTAGGGCTTTCACCAGATACAGGAACACTCCACTGTTCTTTCACTTCACATTTGAAATGAGAACATTGCATTTAAGGATTTTCAGTGACAACGTTGTTTTTTAATTATTACATTAACAATCTTTCAGTCTCCTTTCTTTCTTTCCATTTTTTTTTTCCAAATGGGTAACAACCTTTCAGTCTCCTTATTAAACTAATGGCAATATTTGCTCACGCCTCTTTATAAAGAAAGGATAAAAATGACATTTAAATATTATGCGAAACACAACAAACTAGTTCCACGTTCCAATGATATCCAAATGGCATTACATAAAGAAGTAAGGCAGTAAGATATCTAATCAGAGGTGACATTTCATGTCTTATGAATTCATGATTCCCATCAGCCATCATCTTTTACATAGCTTTTTGAGGTCCATACAACCAAAAGAAGTGTGAAGCCGCTAACATTAACAATTCCTAGAAAATCAAATAAATCACAGGAGGCCTACGATGAATGGAAAATATTTACTTTTTGGATTACTTGCGCGTAATTTATTTACCATTTTCACCACACCTTGATTAACTATAAATCAAAAGGCATTTCACTGAAAAAAAAACAAAATACAGAAAAACTCCAAACCAAATACACACAGTCATAGTCACAACATGAGGCATGAGGCAAGAGCCACAAATGAGACCAGCAAACTTCCAAGTCTGACGGTCAAAATCGTTAAGAGGACATTGCAATATCTTGAACCATAAGAAAACGACGACGGTGGCAGTGGCAGTGGCAGTGGCAGCAAAGTTGCATGCATTCTGCGAGTGTGAACTGTACAATGAAGTGGCAACGTGATCGGAAAATTGCTCCATATCTGAAAAGCCTTGTCGAAGGAGAGTAGTTGTGTCGCCGAGATGTCTACAAGACTCATGATAACTAGCCATATTGTTTTTGTTAAGATAGGTTGATATATATTGTCGGCCCATTTCCTAAAACTATAAACTTTTGGACAATTTTCAACTTCATATAGATGTCTCGGGTTCAAGTCACGTCAGTTGTATTTGTTATTCATTTATTATTGTGCACTTAATGTGTTTGTCTGCATTGATGCAGCTTGTTTAGGTCTAGCACGTGAGTAGAAGTATTAAGATAGGTTGATATCCAATGTTTGGATCACTTTTTAACAACTTAAATTTTTGGGATAATTAGTAACTTAACAGTTTTCATATTTGATTTCTTAATATAGATTAAAATGAAATTTCGAGAACCCTAATTCCAAGTGGCTAACCATATCCTAAAGCCTAATCTTCAACTTGTAGATTTGATCACGATAAATTTTGAATATGTTGAGAGAAAATAAGGCAATAAGAATGTTTGGAGTGTAAGGGTAGTTTCCGGGAATTATGCTGAGTATCGAACAACGGCAGGGTCGTCGGAGTCCAGTGGAATGGGAACCAGAGCAATTCGGAACAAGAGAGAGAGAGGTCGACAGAAATGACTAAATGAACAACAACAACCTTTCTTCAGAGAGACGAGTTGTGTATTTATAGGAGAACAGTTGGCGGGAACGCAAGGCATTTAATGCATGATGCATGCATTAGCCTTGGTTCATTATACCTAGGGGAGGGCAAGGGTCGTCCATTAATGGTTCTCTCTCTCTCTAGATTGGTTGAAAAGTTTAACAGTTTCTGGTTTCAGCCTCCAATCCACCGAATCCCGAGAATCCCGCGAGTTAGAAAGGTCATCAAGGGTCCTTGAACCTTGTTCCAAGTTCGAGAATATAGCATGCTCCCGCGGCGGGTGTATTTCCCACAGGAAGTTGGGTTTCGTTAATTAAAATGGCGTGGCAATTATATCTCGCAGAAAGGTCATGACTGTTGGTCATGGGTTGTTTTCCCACGGTCAAGGTACCCACAAAGAATAATAAAGTTGCCTCCCTCCTTAACAGCTTAAACTTTTTGGTGAGATGGTGACTGACACTTTAACAGAATCTATGCAGAATAAGTTTCATTTTTCTTTCTATGAAAAACTTTTTTCAAATTGGATACCATACAGGACTAAGTTCTAGACACTTCAACATAAAATTGAAAATCTCTCGCCTTATACCCTTTGTCTTTGCTAGCCTCAACCACCTACTCTAGAATAATAAAGAAGAAGGCCCTAGTATATCCTCAAGTGCCCCCATTCTCCTAAAGGAAAAATGATACTTGTGATTTTTTTGCAAACACCATCGTCGATGAATTGACAAACTGACAGTACAAGAGCAACAAAGCAACATATCACATGCTTGAAGAACTTATGTTTAGCACTTTGAATAAAAAGAGCATCAACAAAGGTAACAAGTGAGCGTTCTATAGACAACTAGCTATTCAAGTAATTGTGCCTGGGCAAACACTTAAAAAGAGTCTTAGAAGGGATGCCTAAGCATTTTGAAGATCAAAAGTGTCTTTATGAGGGGGTGTTTGGGTGCAACTGTAATTCTGAAAAATTCTGAAAATCTCTAAAATTTATTTCACTGTACGTATTACGAACTCACAATTTATCTCATTTTATCTCACTTTTCATTATATCAAACATCCTCTGAATGGATTAATAATTAGGTTCAACATTTTTTTCACTTTATTTATCTATTATGGAGAAAAGCAAAATATGCTTAGTAGGCATTCTCTCCCCTCCATCTAATTCGCCCAACTTCTCAATTGTATGTCCATATTTATAAATCCAATTAATATTGTTTGATTATATTATCCTATGAGATCTCCATGTGACTTCTAGTTTCTAATTTTTTATTACGTTCAATGGTTATGACCATTCATGCGATCATGCCCAATCAATATCAAACATAATCAGGTCTCTCTCTCTCTCTCTCTTCTCTTTTCTTATAAGGAGAAGAAATAGGACATTAAGTTTAGGCAGGCTCAATTTAGCCTCAACCAAATGGGTTTCAAATATGAGTCCCCTTCCCCCATGGAGCCTCAACAAAACTAAATAATAGGCAGGAACAAAAGAATCCCAGAGCAAACACATGAAACGTCAGAGCATGCAAATTCCAAAAGGAAAATACAAATTTCAGGAATGAAATTCACTCAAAATCAGCCTACCTCAAAACTCAATACACAGATAAATAAGAATCAACGCATACATAGGCATATGGATATTATGAGAGAGAAGGGGGTGGGGTGAGGAAGAGTTAATTACTTACTTCTAACCATGATCTTGCTAGCGAGTGGGTAATTGCAGAGAGAGGCATGGAGATGGAGTTTCAAAGGCTTGGGTTTGTTGGGACTTTGGAGAAATGTTCCAAATGTTGGGCGGGGAGTGGGATTCGCAGATAAACCGAACCCGACGCCCCACTCCATTCTCTCTCCAATCTCCAACCACGCACCTTACATTATTATGCGTCATATGTCTCTCTCAAATCACAGCAACGATAGGGCCTTGCCTTGCTTGCTCGGCACCAAGCTTTGGGCTGGCCTTCATTTTGGGAGAACTTCCCAGCTCTGTAACCATATTTCGTTCCAGTTCGGCCTACTGTTTAGCTCAGCCCGTCCAAAAGTTATACCTACTGTTATATACCAAAATAAATAAATAAATAAATAAAAATATTAACTTTAGGGGTCGTTTGATAACGCTATCGTTTTTTTATTTTTATTTTTTTATTGTTGTTTTCTGTTTTGTGTTTTCTGTTGTCGTTTTTTTTTTTCTGAAATGAAAACTGAAACAGCGTTTGGTAACATAATTTTGTTTACAATTATTATTTTTTATTTTTAAAAAATATTTAATTATATTATATTATATTATACTATATTATATTATATTAATTACTAGAAATAACCCGTGCCTAAAGGCACGAAAACATAATTTAAGCTCTGTTTGGAGTTCAAAATATCGTTAAAAAATATTAAAAATCTCTAAAAATTATTTATTTTTTATCTCGCTACACGAATTAAGAACCCATAAGTTTTAACCAACAAAAAATTTAAATGTAAATTTATAAGACAAATTTGCATGAAAAATTATAAAAGTGACTTATAAAGATAAAAATTACTAATAAAAAAATTAACAGTAATATAACTATGACCCAAATGCATTTTGACTAAAATTAAGTTATAAAAAAATTCTAAAAAATAAAAATTACAAAATAAAAAATAAGATGAGGCTAACATCATCAAAGTTGTGAGCCATCCAATTAAAATTTGATAGTTTATATTAAAAATTTTAACTTATAATTTATAATTACTCTTACTTTTTAAAAATTATGTAACATAAAAATAAAAAATGTAACGCCAGTGATAATAAACCCCGTCGACGACCTAATGGGCATTTTTAATCATTAGATTTATTTAATAGTCAATGTTATTTTTTCCTTCTCTACTTTAGTTGTCTTTTCGACTGCTTTACATAAAAATATATTTTCTTATTTTTCTCTCCACTTTAAATTCTTTTAATAAATGTTTTTAAAATATTTTTTATATGAATGAATATTAGACAAAGTTAACCAATTTTTTTGTTTTAAAAAAATTATATTTAAAATTTAATTTTAATGTACTTAAATTAAAATTAAAAATTAAACATAATATTATTTCGATTTATTTTGTTGATTTGATAATTGTTTACGTGATATAGGTCAAGGCAAATGCTGGACTAGATGGCATTTTTTTTGTATTTTTTCCTGAGACAAGGAGAGGTTGTTATGCGAAAAGCATTGATACTTTTTTGGAAGATAAAATTTTTAATTAAAATAACATGTGACAAATTTTTAATTAAAAATTTTTTAAAGTTTTAAAGTTTTATAAAATTTTTTTTGTATAAATATCAGTCAAACTTGATAAAAACTTTTCATAAATAATTTTACTAAAAAAATTAAAAAATAAAAGAATAAATAGTTATACTTCAAAAATTATCAATAGAAAATGGGATGTTAACCCTGTGACATCAAAATTGTGAGTTTTAATCAGACGGTTCATAATAGAAATAAATTTAAAATTTATAAGTAGAAATTTATTAATTTGTTTTTGTTGTAAACCATCTAATTTTAATCCTATGACTCACAATCCCGCTGATGTTAATATACCTACATCCATTTTTATTTTATTTTATTTTTATTTAATGGTTTTTATCTTTTAGACTTTTTTACAATTTAGTTTTAGTTAAAATACATCTAGGTCATGGTTATATTATTGTTAATTTTTTATTAGTGTTTTTTATTTTTACAAATTTTTGTGTAAATTTATTTTATAAATTTATGTTTGAATTATTTGTGATTAAATTATATTTTCGTGCCTTTAGGCATTATTAATTTCTAGGCACGAAATATGTGTAATATCAAAAAAATAAATATACGCAATATTAAAATGCATATTAGATGATAAAACAAATAATGAAAATTTGGGTCAATGAAAATGTATTTTTATGAGAAAAAGTGCATTTTATCAAGAGTATTTTGGCAAGTTTCTGCTATTAGTTTTTTGATTTTTTTTGAAATTATCAAATTTAACCAAAAAATAAAAAGTTACTTATTACAAATTTAATTTTTTGTCCATTCGTAAACATAAATAATAACAAGAACAAGAACAATAATAATAATCTTTAATAGTCAACTAAAAAAAAATTCTTTAACTAAAACTAACACCACTTCTTCTTAACTACTTGACATGCCTCTACCACAACGGCCATTAGACTGCCGATGGAGTGTATTGTCTCTGGCGCTATATTCTTTATTTTTATATTACACGATTTTCAAAAAGTAAAAGTGATTATAAATTATAAGTTAAAAATTTTTTTATAAACTGTCTAATTTTAATCGGACGGCTCACAACTTTGATGAAGTTAGCCTCATCTTATTTTTTATTTTGTGATCTTTATTTTTTAAAATTTTTTTATAACTTGATTTTAGTCAAAATGCATTTGGGTCATAATTATATTACTATTAATTTTTTTATTAGTAATTTTTATCTTTATAAGTCATTTTTATAATTTTTTGTGCAAATTTGTCTTATAAATTTACGTTTAAAGTGCATTTTAGATAAATATACGCAATATTAAAATGCATATTAGATAATGATAAAACAAATAATGAAAATTTAGATCAGTGAAAATGTATTTGTAAGATCCCACATCGGTTGGGAGGGAGAACGAAGTCTGCCTAATAAGTAGGGGGTGGAAACCTTTCCACTGAAGAGGCCTTTTGGGGGCATTAGGGTACCTCTCGCCAAGAACAAAACCGTGAGGGGCAGGTCGAGGCTGTGTGCTGACTGGGTCACCAAAGCGGACAATATCTTCATGCAGCAGTGGTCCCGGACTGTTATAAATGGTATCAGAGCCGGACCTTTTGGGGGGCACTGGGGTAGCCCTCGCCAAGAACAAAACCGTAAGGGGCCGATCGAGACTGTGTGCCGACCGGGTCGCCAAAGCGGACAATATCTTTAGGCGGCAGTGGTCCCGAGCTGTTACAGTATTTTTATGAGAAAAAAGTGCATTTTAATAAGGGTATTCCGGCAAGTTTCTGCTATTAGTTTTTTTGTTTTTTCTGAAATTATCAAATTTACCCTATTATATTTTAAACTTGAATAAAAATGTCAAATTAACCATAAAATAAAAACTTACTTACCACAAATTTAATTTTTTGTCTATTCATAAACACAAATAATAACAACAATAACAATAATAATAATAATAATAATCTTTAATAGTCAAGTAAAAAAAATTCTCTAACTAAAACTAACACCACTTCTTCTTAACTACTTGACATGCCTCCACCACAACGCCCATTAGGTTGCTAATGGGGTCTATTGTCACTGGCGCTACATTCTTTATTTTTATGTTATATGATTTTTAAAAAGTAAAAGTAATTATAAATTATAAGTTAAAATTATTATTATAAACTGTCTAATTTTAATCGGATGGCTTATAACTTTGATGATGTTAGCTTTATCGATGATTGCTATGTCTTTCTCTCCCCCTTTCTCTCTTCCTCTCCCACCCGCCCTTCTAATTTCCCCCAACCTAGCGCACACACACATATCCCATCATTTTTTTCTCTTTCCCCCTTCTCTGACACACAACAGCGCATACACACCCACCCTCCTCAATCCTCTTTCTCTCATCTCTTTTTTTCTCTTTCCCCAACTCACGTGACCTTCTCAGGTTTTGACACACGCATAAATATCACATCAAATGATGTGTTTTATTATATAGATATAATATGATATATGTATATTTTGCATCCTCCGTACAAGTTCAATCGGGCAATTAAATAACTGATTTGACAATGGAGATATGCAAGTGAAAAATGAACACTACTGTTTCAAATCATTTTGATCGCATTTGACAGTTCAAAAGAGAGTAAAAAATTATCAAAAATTTACATTACTACAGTAATTTATTATTTGGTAAAATAACAATTTTGTCACTTTTCTGCTTTGTTAAAGTAATTTGATATGACAGTGGGCCTCACTTTTTTACACTTTTTTATTATGCTACAGAAAAAATTTTACAAAACACACAAAAGTTGTTACTTTTCTGTGCTGCTATAGTAACAATTTTACCAAATATTTAGAAGTTACCAAAAATTATTAAAAATTACATTTTTATTCATCAAATACACCAAAAATTAACATTAATAATTTTTAACAAAAAACTATTAAAAATTTCCCAAAATTACACTACAACAAGGTCGGCAATAGACGGCCGCCTTGGGCGGTCGGCAAAGGCCCCGCAAGCGATCGTCTAAAGTATCCTCGACCGCCACCCGACCGTTTAAAAGTGGTCGATTTTGATGGGGTCGAGAGAAGTTTTAAACGACCGCCTGAGGCGGTCGGCAATATTAATGTCCACTACCACGGTCGTCAAATGGGCCGTCAAAGGTCTCCGACGGATTCAAAATCGACCGCCTTTTGGCGGTCGGCAATACTCCAATAATGACCGCTAGCAAGCGGTCGGCTATAGTGTATCTTAAAGTTAATTTTGCCGACCGCCTCCAAGCGGTCGGCTAATGATCAAACCATGTCTTTTTTGACCGCCTCCAAACGGTCGGCCAATAAGCTGGACTTTCCCCATGTGAATATTTTTACGGTGATAACATACGTGAGGGAGAGAGGAGTTTTATTACAGAAAAGGCAAAAATGGTAAGCATAGTTGGATTTCAATTTGGAATAAATTAAA
>JAVXUM010000030.1:23430613-23445473 GCA_035590655.1 Pouteria glomerata
ACCCAAAAAAAAAAAAAAAAAAAACAAAAGAAAAAAAACACACACACACATGCATACTCTCTCTCTCTCTCTCTCTATCAAAATAAAACTTTAATTTTTCATACGTTGAACATGACCATCTTTGTTAAGCAGGTTTCTTTTGAAGCTGGCTTTGGAAGGAGCTTATTTGAAAGATTGAGTTTGTTTGGCCATTTTAAGCACCTCCTTAATATTCAGTACAGGATGCATCCATCAATAAGTTGTTTCCCAAATGCAAAATTCTATTTCAACAAAATCATGGATGCACCGCAAGTTAGGAATAAAAGTTTTATAAAGCACTTTCATCTAGGGCCAATGTTTGGTCCCTATTCCTTCATAAATATTATTGGTGGTAGAGAAGAAGTGGATGATGATGGACGTAGCAGAAGAAATATGATTGAGGTGGCTGTTGCAGCAATTATCGTGCAAAAATTATACAGAGGTATGTCAAATAGCATCTATTTTACTTGTATTGCAATCTTGACTTTGATGATAGTTTTATTGAGCACATAATAACATCATTGATCACATTTTCTTTGTCGAAATAGATATCTAAGTAGATGCATATAAAATCTATTTCTTAGTAGTCATAGTATTAGATGTCAATTAAAATTCTACTCGTTGTTCAACTCTATGATGATTGGGGAACAAGAGTGCGAGCACTATTGTTTGAACAATGTTAGAGGGGGTGTAGCAATGACATATTAGTAGTCGTTTATTTCTGTCAAAATCTACTTGTTATTCAACTCTACGATGGTTGAAGAACCAAAGTTCTAGCATTATTGTTCGAATAATGTCATTAGGTGTAAGAACGAAATATTAACGATTCATTGGGCTCTATAAATAAATAGGAAAAATAATGTCATTAGGTGTAAGAACGAAATATTAACTATTCATTGGGTTCTATAAATAAATAGGAAAGGGTAAAGCCCTCTAGTGTTTATGAGGGGGCGTGTCTAGAGTTGTTTTTCATTTCTTCACATATGGCAATAGTAGCATTCAATTAATGCCTTTGATTTTATTTATTTCAACCTTTGCTTTGTAAGTTGCTTGGGGACCAAATAAAAAAGTCTTTATCTTTTACAGTTTTCATTTTCTATTTTTTTTGTGAAAAATACTGAAAAAATTTGACATTTTTTTTTTTTGCTGTTCTAATAGACCCCAATGTTTATAACACATAAATCTATTTAAAATGATTTCACCCAAATGGTAGTTAGATATTAATCAATGTAACTAAGGTACTAATCTTCCCTTAGCACATCGTATTTAGACAAAAGGAGAAGTTTCATAAAGTACCTTCAAGGGGTGTCATTGTTTTCTTTCCTAAAACAGCTGACAAACAAGTCATAGATTTTAAAATCTCTTCTTTTCTTCCCATTTCACTCCATCCAAACGAACTGTAAATGAATATGTTAAACAAAATTTGTGTAGGAAACCCCTACCACTAGCTTAAGGCAACATAAGGATGATGGAGATGCTAGTAGTGATGAACAAGCTTCCTCTTTCTCTTCTTCTCCTTTATTTCTGTTCTTTTTTTTTTTTTTTTTTTCTTTTCTTTCCTTTTCTTTCTTTCTTCTACTTTTCCTTTCCCTTCTTTCTCTTCTCCTCATTTCTTTTTTCCTCTCCCCTCACAACATGCACACATTCCTCCTCAGATTAGTATTTTCTCTCTAGCTTTCCCACTCTCGAGCCCACTCAACCCTCTCACTCCAAACATCCAGTTCTCTCCCTCAGGGTATATCAAATTATTTGCGGGCCTAACCAAACCAAATTAAACCAAGCCTTTTCTCACTAGGTAGGGTCAGCTATATGGATTTGGCGATACTAATCAAATCTATTAAGGGCCATATCCTCCGTTAAATCCATGTAGGCAAGGTTATACTTAATAATTACTTTCCCACAGTTCTTGGGTCTCCCTCTCCCTCTCCTTTTTCTAGCAATCTCCATACTTTTACATCTTTTAATAGGTGTTTCCGTTGGACGTCTTCTAACATGACCGAACCATCTTAGTCGATTTTCTCTCATTTTATCTTCAATCGGTGCTATTTTTACTTTGCCCCTAATTCCTTGTTCCTAATTCTATATTTCCTTCTGATCCCGCATATTTATCTTAACATTTTCAGCTCCACAACTGCCATCTTCTGAACATGATTATGCTTTACTGCTCAACACTCTGATCCATATAATAGCGCTGGTCTTACCGCCACTTTATAATACTTTCCTTTCACCTTGAGGGGAACTTTTCTATCATATAAGACACCTGAAGCACTCCTCCATTTGTGGGCCTAAGTTGAAAAAAATTTTTGGCCCTAAAAAATTTCATTCATGTAGCTTTTGAGTTGCAAAATTATGAAACAAAGTTTTATTCAGAGCTGAGAATATGTAAAACATGAAAAATACAAATTTTCTTCAAGTGCTATTTATGGTTCATGTAGTTCAAGCAGTTTAATATTAAAATAGCTACTTTTTTAAAAATTTTGATTTAAAAATTTAAATTTTTAAAATAAATTACAATTAAAATAATATTTAGAATATAATGAAATATAAATTAATCATTTTACTTTTAATAAAATATAAATTAAGCATTTGACTTTTAATAGAAAAAAAATGTTATTTACATTACACTTAATGCTAAAACTAGGAATGATTTTCTAGAGGATTTAGTCAAAATATTTCAAAATTTTGAAACCCGATATTCAAAGATATATTTTCAATTCCTTTTTGTTTTTGATTTCTTTGAACTAGAAAAATAATATTGCCAAAATTAAATGGAAAAAAGTTTCAAGTTTAGCTAGAAAATTGTCCCATTGAATGCCTTAAATATAATAAAGGTATGCAATAAGAGAGAGAAACCTAATAAATCATGGTTTTTTCTCCTCTATTCAATGCCGTTCAGAATTTTTAGAGCAATTTAATGTGTATGTAATGTAAATAAATATACACACATAATGTATATATATATAATAACATACATGTATATATATATATAACAAATGGGGGCCTTAAATTCGCTTGCGCCTTGGACAACAACCTAACTTGCCTAATGGCTCAAATCCCTTTCTGCCAGTATGAAGTGAAGATGGTGGAGGACAAAGTGAAAGGCAATATGCATAGATGGAAAGTTGGAAGCACCCATGTATATATAATATGTATCAACTAGTGGGAAACTATTAGGAAACCCAGAAACATACTGTCATTCGGGTAGTTATCTGATCTTGCATGCGGACGAGGTCCAGACTTAGAAACTGTGAGAATATAGGATTGATATGGGATTGATTTGTGGGATTGATTTCTATTTCCTTTTCTTAGGTGGTTTTCTTATTTGGTGTAGGATTTTGTTTATAAATAAGATTCAAGGGAGAAGAGAGAAATACAATACAATTCAATTCTCTCTTTCTCTATTTTCTTCAACTTGGTATCAGAGCCAGGTTTGATTTTCAATGAAGGAAAAAAAAAAAAAAAAAAAAAGAGAGTATAGAAGCGTCGGAGCCCCACCTCGCCGTCGGTGACTCTCCGGCCATTGGAGCTGGTCGCTGACCACCATAGCAGAGTCGACCACCACCGACGACAGAAACTCGCTTGAGCCCAGCGCCGGAGAAGCCTCAACACGTTTCCACGCGCAGCTGACCGCTGAAGTCTAGGTCTCACGCGCCTCCTTCCTTTCGGTGCATGCAGGCTCGAGGCTTTCTGGCGTCTCACCGGCGACACATGCTGCCGTTCGCTTGATGGATGCGAGCCTCCTTTGTCGCCGGTAACTCTTGATTGATGATCTGGTGTTCTTCAATCTGCTGTTCTTCGATCTGCTTTTCTTGTCCGTTGTTCTTCGGTCTGCTTTTCGTGATTTGGTGATTCTGTTGGTTACTGTTCTTCAATCTACTGGTTCTTTGATGCCTTTGTGATTCTATTGGTTGCTGTTGAATCTTGGTTGTTGTTCTACTATTTTACTGTTGGTTACTATTCTATTGTTTCTTTGATGTCCTTGTGAGGTCTGCCGATCTTAGGATGCTATTTTAGTGTTTCTCTGGCTGGCTTGTTCATCATCGCTGGCCTATGATGTTTTGGTAATCCTCTTTTTGCTGTGTTAATTTTGGTTTCTTTATTTCTTTTTAACCCATGGCTGAAGGAAAAGTTACTGCTACTGAACCAAAATCAATATTAATGAAAGATGATGGTATTCCTCGATCCATTACGTCTAAAAAATTGAATAGGCTAAATTATTTGGCCTGGGCCCATGCGGTGAAGATGTTTCTTCATGGGAAGAAGAAACTGAAATTTCTTACTGGTCTTCCACCCAAATCTGATGACAATACCTATGATGATTGGCTTAGTGAAGATTCTATTGTTATGGGGTGGTTGTGGCATAGTTTGGAACCTCACATTGCTACAACCGTAGAATTCTGTGATTCTTCAAAGAAAATTTAGGACTCTCTTGCTGACTCATTCTCCCAGCAAAGCAATGTTTAAAGAGTTTTTGAACTATATGAACAGATTTTCATCACCAAACAGGCTGGATGTCCTCTTCAGAATATTATAGTATTCTGAAAAATCTATGGAATCAGTTGTTGCAGCATAGGCCCTTTACTACAGATCTTGAGTAACAAAAGCGGCATTGGGAAGATTTTATGATTGCCTCTCCTGTCTCTGGGCTTGATTCAGATTTACATGGTTTTAAAGACCAAATTCTTGCCAGTGAAACCTTGCCTACTGCTGCCAATGTATACTCTCGCGTGTTGAGATCATTTTTAGGATCGGTTCAGACCACTACTTCAGAAACTTCTGCTTTGATCTCAAATGACACTGCACACGGAGTCTCTCGTGGCAATATGGGAGGACGCGGTCACACATCCCGCGGTTTAGCTTGTGGTGGCCGTTCTTCTCAAGGGCGAGGAGATCGTAAATGTTCTCACTGTGGACGGACTAATCACACTGAGCCATATTGTTAGGCTAAATATGGCAAGCCTGATCAAATTCATTTTGTGCCAAATAATCCTGCTCCTGTGGCTTTCACCCAGTCAGAGCCTTCCACTACTACCATTGATCTTGCTGCTTAACTCAGTGAGTTGTTACAAACTCTTCGGCCGTCTCACTCATCTGCTTCCACTGCTACATTAGCCAATTCAGGTAATGTTACTTGTGTTGCTTCCGCTTTACCTTCCTAGGTCGTTGATTCTGGTGTAAGCTCTTATATCTCTGGTAACTCTTTATTTTTCTCTCATTTAAATTCCATTTCTCACCATGTTGTTCTAGCTGATGGATTTTCTCGTCCTATACAAGGACAAGGAGTTCGTTCTCCCCATTCCTCACTCCATTTGTCTTAAAGTCTTTATATGCCTAATTTTTCATTTAATTTATTATCTGTTAGCTAGTTGACTAAAACCTTACATTGTTCTGTAACATTTTCTCCTACTTCTTGTGTGTTTTAGGACCTCAAGACTAAGAAGACGATTGGTTTGGGGCATGAGAAAGGCGGACTCTACTACCTGGATCCTGCTAGTCTTCCTTCCACAGCCTCACTAGTTTTGAGTGCCACTGTTTTCTCCTATGCAATGGCATTTTCGTTTTTGCCATCCTTTTTTGAATAAATTGAAGTCTGTTATTTCTAATTTAAGTTCTGTATCGAGTCTAGAATGTGAAGCTTGTCAACTTGGCAAGCATCATCGTAGTTATTTTTCTAGTCAGGGTGTCAGTCGTCAACCAGAATCTTTTGATTTAGTTCATACTGATATTTGGGGACCTTCCCGTATTTTTAGTATCAATGGTTATCAGTATTTTGTTATTTTTGTTGACGATCACTCTTGCATGACTTGGTTATTTTTGATGAAAAAAAGATCTGAATTGCCTTCTATTGTGAGTTGGTTTTATAATGAGATTTCTACCCAGTATGAGAGATGCATTAAAATTTTTCGCTCTGATAATGCTCTTGAATATTTGCAATCTGTTATGGATTTCTTTTGTGCTGATTGAGATATTATTCACCAGACTTATTGTATCCATATCTCACAGCAAAATGGTGTTGCCGAACGTAAACACCGTCATTTGCTTGATGTTGCTAGTACTATGATGTTTAATATGCAGGTGCCCAAACCTTTTTGGGGTGATATTGTTTTCACTGCATGTTCTCTCATCAACCGTATGCCAACCACTGTCTTGGGTAACAAGTCTCTCTTCTCTATCTTGTATCTAGATGGTAATCTTTTTCATCTTACTCCTCGTGTCTTTGGTTGTGTGGTCTTTGTTCATGTTCTTGATCTTGGTTTAGATAAGTTATCTCCTTGTTCTCAAAAATGTGTTTTCTTGGGATATCTTCGTACACAAAAAGTATACCATTGTTACCTTCTGGCATCTCGTCAGTATTTTGTGAGTGCTGATGTTACTTTTTTTGAGTTCATTCCCTTCTTCTCTGCCTCTGGGACTCATTTATTTCATAATCTTATCTCTAGCACTCAGGGGGAGTCATATCCTGCTCGTGAGGGGGAGACTAGTCCTACATTACGTTTACCCATGTTTCAACCTTCTTTGCAGGAGTCTTCAATGTAAGTGTATTAGCGGAATCTAGACAAACCCGTTGTTTCTTGTGGCCCATCTCAATCTACTAATTTGTCTGAGGTTCCAACCTCTGTTCCTTCTGCCTTTACTGATGATTTACCCATTGCTCAACGTCAAGGTAAACGTACTTTCGCACAGCATCCCATTGCTAAATTTGTTTCCTATCATCGAACTTCTTCTTGTTTGTATTCCTTTGTGTGTGCCTTGTCTTCTGTTTCTATTCCAGCTTCATATCAGGTAGTCCTGTCTTCTCCTGGATGGAAACATGCCATAGATAAAGAAATGGAAGCACTTTATACAAATCATACCTAGGAATTGGCACCATTACCTTCCGGGAAGCAATCGGTGGTATGTCGTTAGGTTTATAATGTCAAGTATCTCCAAGATGGCTCCGTTGAGCGCCTTAAAGCCCGACTTGTTGCAAAAGGTTATACTCAAACTTATGGCATTGATTATCTAGGGACCTTTTCTCCAGTTGCTCGACTTAATTCTGTTCGCATTCTTCTTGCCGTGGCTGTGAGTCGATCTTAGCTTCTTTACCAGCTAGATATTAAAAATGCTTTCCTTCATGGTGAACTTCAAGAGGAAGTTTATATGGATCAACCACCTGGCTATGTAGTTTCTGGGAGTGAACACTTAGTTTGCCGGTTACATCGTGCCCTATACGGTCTGAAGCAATCCCCGCGTGCTTGGTTTGATCGCTTCAGTGATGTTTTGTTGAAATATGGTTTGCAGCGGTCTACCTCAGATCATTCTGTCTTTACCCAGCACTGTTCATCTGGTACCATTGTCTTAATTGTGTATGTTGATGACATCATCATCTCGGGGGATAACGTCACAGGTATTGCTGCTTTGAAGAAACACTTAAGTAAACACTTTCATACCAAAGACTTGGGTACTCTTCGCTATTTTCTTGGCATCGAAATAGCACGATCCAGTGCTGGCCTCATGCTTTCCCAACGCAAGTATGTTTTAGATCTTTTATCTGAGACTGGCTTACTTGGTTCTCGGCCTGCTGATACTCCCATGGACAGCTCTGTCAAGCTTGATGCAACTACTGGTTTACCATTCTCTGATGTGAGTCGTTATCGCCGTCTAGTGGGCAAATTGATCTATCTCACAGTAACTCGGCCTGACATTACTTATGCAGTGCACATTGTTAGTCAGTTTATGCATACTCCTCGTTTCCCACACTTTGAAGCAGTATGTCGTATTTTACGTTACTTGAAGGGTGCTCCTGGTCGCGGTTTATTATACCGCCCTTCTTCTCTTTCGGTGACTGGTTATAGTGATGCTGATTGGGCTGGGAACCGAGATGATCGACGGTCAACTTCCGGTTATTGTACCTTTGTTGGGGGTAACCTGGTTACTTGGCGTAGCAAGAAACAACAAGTTGTGGCTCGTTCGAGTGCTGAGGCAGAGTACCGTGCTATGGCTCATACTGCCTCTGAAATGCTCTGGGTTCGTTCTCTACTTCGTGGCTTTGGTATCGATGTACCTACTCCCATGGCGATGCATTATGACAATCAAGCTGCCATCTTCATTGCAAGTAATCCTATGTTCCATGAACGTACCAAGCATATTGAGGTGGATTGCCACTTCATTCGAGATTTGTTGCTTCGCAAAGAGCTACGTACTCCATTTATTCGATCATCTTGTCAATTGGCTGATCTTCTCACCAAACCTTTGCCTCGCTCATCTTTCCAAAGTCTATCATCCAAGCTGGGCATTTTTGACTTATATGCTCTAGCTTGAGGGGGAGTGTTAGAATTTAGGAAAGACTAATTTATGGGATTGATAGAATATGGGATGATTTGTGTGATTGATTTCTATTTCATTTTCTTTGTATTTCCTTTTCTTAGATCATTTCCTTATTTTTGTACAACTTTGATAATAAATAAGATTCAAGGGAGAAGAGAGAAAATTCAATTCAATTCTCTCTTACTCTTCATTGTTTCCAACTATTGGAAATAGAAGAATGCTGAATATCAGAAAATAGTGAAGAAATTCCAGACATGTGATCTGAAGTATCATAATCAACAATCCAGGAAATGTTTGAAAAGGTGGACATACAGGTAGTAGGCTTATCTCCATGGGCTAAAGTAGCTATTGGAAGTGATGCCTGCTGAGCCGTTTGATACTGAAAGAATCTGGCATACTCTTCTCTTGAAAGTGTCACAGTCGAAGATTCTCCTTTGCAAAGTTTTTCCGAAGAAGTAGGAGCATCAGATGATACTACATACGACATATGGGCAGGCTTCCCATATAGATCCCAGCAATTCTCCCTAACACGCCCAACACGTCCACAATTTGAACATTTGGGTTTAGCCCCACGACCTGAACCACATCCTCGAACACGTCTCCCACGACCACATTCACTAGACTGAGATGAGGACTTATGTCCTTGATTGTCAAAGGAAGTCTGACTAATAAGAGCAGATCGGACAGAATCTGGAGTGGCGGTTGGGTCCTTAGAAACAGCCATCATAACTCTGGAATATGTTTCTGCAAATGAGGGAACGGTAGCTCCACTGAGGATCTGAGCTCGGACCGGCTCGAACTCAAAATCTAGATCGACAAGGAAACGAAGTACAACCATTTGTTCTCTTTGCTTTTGCATCTCATTGATATCTGTAGACAATGATTGCAAGGAATTAAGTTCCTCATGAACACGCTTCAGAGATGCAAAATATTCCGTAACTGGCTTGCCGGACTGTTGGAATTGAAAAAATTCTACTGATAGATCATACATTCGAGTGATATCACTGGAAAAGAGAAGACGAGCATTCTCCCAAATGTCTTTACATGTATCGAGGTGAGTACACATATCAACTATATTAGGCTCCATAGAATTCCATAATGGACTAACAAGATGAGCATCTTCTTGGACCCAAGTATCGTACTTAGGATCTATTTTAGGCGGTTCAGTCTCAGTCAAATGCTTTTGCTTTCCATACCCCGTCAACGCAATCTTAATAGCTTTAGACCACTGAATATAGTTTGACCCATTCAGTTTTCTGGTGGTCAACTGCGGAGGCATAGAGATGGAACAACCCATCATTTTCTGCTTGAAGGAAGTCTCAGCAACCATTGCAGCTTAAACAGTACCAAGAACTAAGACCAAAACTGACCGATAAGACAAACAGTGGCAGAACAAGAGAGGAATCGGACAAAGTTTGCTCAATCACTTAACTAAACACACTGATAGAGGCGCTTGAAGGAAGAGAAAAGGAGGCGCCTGAAGGAAGAGAAAAGGCTGCCTAGAAGGTCGGACAACCACCGGAGCTTCATGCTAATGAAGGCGCGTGAAGACCACGAGCAGAAGGACTGCCAGCGTGTGGGGGAACGTGACCAACTCTCCAACGACGATGTTCTTCCGGCGACGATCGCCTCCCTCCGTCAATTGTATAGGTACAATCAGGCTGTTGAAAACTTGACCTGGTGTGGACTTATATTCACATGGAGTTCCGACCGAGACTTCTACTGACAGACAAGGAACCCAGGAAATGAACAGAGACAAGGAACAGAACTGGGAATAGGTTTACAACGATGAACGCTCTGATACCATGTCAGAACAAATAGACTAAGAAGAATGGCACACCACACTCCACACTGGGTGCTTGTTAATTCATTTATACTAATCTGAATGAGACTATACAAATTCTAGAGAGACTCTACAAGTTCCATAAGTCTACATACATCTTACACATTTATGCTATATAAAATGTACATACATTAACAGTAAGTTATCTAAATTTGGGACCATTAATGCTCCCTAGGCTCGGTGTGTTCAACTAGGAAATAGAGTCCAACACTGTTCCAGGAATTCCTTTTTATCTTAAAAGGACAATTGTCCTCTTTCCTAATCCTTTAGCTGTTTTTTGATATCAAGAAACATTATTCTTTTTTTTTTTTTGTTTATTTAGAAGTACTAGAGAAGAGTGGTTAATTATTCAGATCTTTGATATTTGATTTCAATGCAAAAAGAATCAAATGTAAATGTAAGCAATATAGATAAAATAATTGAAAAAGATAAAAATGGAACAAGGACAGGATTTGAGAAGTAATAAGTGAGAACATATATATTTGACAAGAGAGAGAGAGAGAGAGATAAAAAAGAAGGGAGGAATTGAAACAAGGATATGACTACAATATAAGAATAGGACATGTTGTAGATAAGTTAATGACAAGCTGCTTAGCAACCATCTTCACTGACTCTGTCATATGCAAGAGCATTGTGCACTAGCTCCAACAATTTTACGTCATCAACAATAGGGCAATATGTATAAACAATTAAACATGTGAGTTATAATTTTTGGAAAAAAAAAAGTGACCGAGTCATAGTATTGTTTGACAAGTAATTTATGAAAGGAAATAACTGGCAAGCCTTTCTCCTTTCTACTCATCCTCCCTCCAACTAAGTAAAGCATTATATGCACTCCAGGAAAAACCCACATCATCTCAAAATGTCAAAACATTATTTGAATTATGTCTAACCTCATAACAAATAGGACGCTTCACCAAAAAGTTATGGTAGTTATCAATATCCAATCTTATCCGGCATGTATACAACTCCCTTATATAAGAATCCATGCAATAGATTGGCAGACAAAAACCCTAAAATAAAGTCGAATTATGTGTCACTATTTTGCCATATTTCAAAAACCTTGAAATCAAAATGGACTTGAATTTCTTAAATTGAAAGCAGATTCTATGGCAGAAAGAGTTATGATTTTAGTTTCTAATTTTTTTGTGCGCGGCGCAGCAGGCGCGCAAATTTACTTTCTTCTTATGTCATTTCTTGTTCTCCTTCAATTACACACTTTTCATTCCGTTACTTTGGCAGAGATTATTGATCCACTCATCTGAACTTCTCCTCCAATAACTCCCTTTTCTCATTAAAAATTAACGGGCTTCTTTAGCCCCATAAAATTGCATAACATGGTTCAGGAGGTCTTTTGCAGGAGACAACTTCAACAGATGCCCAAAGTCAACTGATAAATCAAACAGTAGACAAATTTCACCGTACGAGAATAAAAGGCTAGCCTAACAATATATAATCAACTTGCTAAAACAAATTGCATGAAAGTATCCATATCACTGGTTTAAACGGTTAAGATGCTGCTTTGGCAGAATGCTGTATTGAGGAATTGTTTGGTAAGTTTGCAAGAACTTGTTTAGAATTTTGGATTTGAAAGAACTGATGACGGAAAAAATTTACTTCCATGACCAAGAAAAGTACTTCAAACCACTTGTATTGACATAAAAATAAAAATGAAAAATGAAAAAGCACATAATTGACTACTTACAAAATCAGCAAACTTCTGAATAGGAGCTTTGGACATCTGTGCAGTTTCCACCAGACAAATTATCTGGCTCAAAACCGTGTTAGACCCAACTTTGGTTGCTTGTACATGAAGGGAACCATGCAAATTAATAGTACCTCCAATGACTGATGCATCTACCTCCTTCAAGACAGGTGCAGATTCACCAGTAACCATACTCTCATTAACATAACTAGAACCCCAAACCACCACACCATCTACAGGAACCTTCGTACCAGGACGAACTTTCAAAATGTCACCCGGCTGAATCAGTAATGCATCTATCTCTCTTTCTCCAATAGTTTTTCCACCTAGAAAACCAATAAAATCAAGCTTACTAAATGTCAAAGATCTCAAATATCATTTTAGCATCTGCAATGGCAGATCAGAAGATATATGATTCTTTTTTCTTTCGATGTTTCATTTTAACTAATGTACTGTACTTACAAATAGTGAAGCAAACAAAGCTTCATACAATTAAAACTAACCTCATCCATTTTTGCATGGGGACAGGGAGTGTTGAAGATAAAAATAAAAAAGTTAAAGATAAATTAAGCCAGCATACCTTTGTCTTGGACAAGTAATAAAGCTGTGGCGGGCGCAAGCTCCACTAGCTTTTTTATAGCATCCGATGTCTTCCCTTTGGCAAGAGTTTCCAAGTACTTTCCCAACAGTACAAATGTTATTAGCATTGCACTTGTTTCAAAGTATGTGGGAGACCAAAACCCAGTGATCGCACCATATAAAAGTGCACAGACAGAGTAGAAGTAAGAGGCTGAAGTCCCCAAGGCAACCAACACATCCATGTTTGTTGAGCCATTTCGAAGGGCTCTGCCAGCTGCAACATAGAAACGCTTCCCTACAATAAATTGAACCACAGTAACCAAAGCCCACTTCAACCAATCACCCATCCGGAATGGCCCACATTGTCGGAGCAATAAAGAATACAACAATGGTATGTGGGGGCAGACTAGTCGCATGAAAATGAGAGGAATCTGGCAACACCTTCTAAGGAGTCAAGAATTGACCACTTTAAAAAAATAAAGACAATTAAGTCCTATTTTTTATTTTTTAACAAGGGATTGTATAAAGGCATCAAGGGGACGCAACTCAAGTACAAAAACATCTATGCTAATAAAACCAACCAAACAAGCTATACACTGAATACACCTCCATGAACTTTACACAAAATCTAGAAAGCCATTTCAACATTAACTTTCCCGGACAACCAACAATACAAAATAACAAAAGAAAAGTGCTTTCAACTTATAACATGCCATTGGAAGGATGTCATAGCATGCTACTACAGAAAGTATGCTTTCAGGAGAGATTCCCAAAACTTGCCAAAAATAACAAATAAAATAAAAAATAATCCAAGGCAGAGAAACAGAACGAAAAGGAAAGAAATAAGTGAACCCTCATATAATTGTACTCTACTACAAATTTTTTACACGGAAAAGGGGCCAGGATTCAAGGTGTAACTCCCTTGAAACTCAGTGAGAGTTTCAGTGGATTATTTCTAAATGTACTACTGATATCTGATGAAACAGGAGATATAAAACAAATAAGACAGCAAACAGCATTTCTTGGATTCAATTTACATTTCACAGCAAAGATGTGCTGAATGGACTCTAAATAAGCCATCTAAATAAAATTTACCAGACAAAGAATTTATCGACAGAAGGATTTAAGTTGCAAATAGAGAAAAGGGGAACAAGGATGTTCAATAAAATATCTGAGCTGGTAAAAGAAATTACTCACACTGAGAAACAGACTGGCCATGAAGAGCAGGAACATGTTTGATGACTCGTGTATATCTTTCGAAGCCATTCTTGTATAAGGGTTCTTGACATGTAATTTAAACTTTCCATTGCTTCCACTCTCAATTGCATCAACTAAGGACCTAGAACTAATTACTTCCGGATCAAAGAGAACCTCCAGTTCTCTTGATGCCCTGTCAAAACAAAACTGCTTCACTCCTTTCGAGTTGCAAAGTAGTCCTTCTAAAAGCTGTGCATCCAATTCACTGGCTATTCCAGCAACCCCTAGTATGATTTTATCCTGTTCACTGCTCTGAACAAATGAACCTTCAAAACCAGCATCTTCAATTGCATTAACTATATCATCCTTACTTATTACAGTAGGATCATACTCAACTTCCCCCAGTGAAGTGGCCAAGGCAACAACTGCCTTTTTGACTCCAGGAAGATCTCTTAAGATGCCTTCAACAGAATTCACACAAGCTGCACATGTCATACCCCCTATCATGAACTGCCCCACCAGCGTTCCATGTGGCTTTGTTTGAGATGTACTGGGTTCAGGTAGGATTTCTGCCTCAAAGCCCGCGTCTTCTATTACGTTCTTGATGTCTTCTTCCTGAAACAAAACTTAGTTTAGAATAGAACTCCATGTTCACATAAGATGGTTAGTATCAAGCACTAGAAGCAAACCTATGCTAAACAGAAGGTCAAGATAACTTCCTTAAACTGCATCAAGCCAAACAGTGCAAAAGAAAACACCTAAGATCTTCAAGAACTTGACTAGAAACTATATATAAGATAGAAGATACCAACAGCAACAGAAACGACTGGAAGATCAAAATGCTTTGACACTGAAAACAAGTCCATGCGAGGAGATCAAAGAACATATCTAAAATGCACCAACCCAACACAGTGTGAAAGGAAACAACATAGGAATTTAAAGTACTTGAACAAACTTTATACAGGATAGAAGATATTGAATAAACCGTGATCACGAAATGCTAGAAACAACACATTCACTCAAAGTCATATTATTGTTGTTTAATAGAAAAAACAGCTTTCTATGTGGTTCATAGAAACTAATAGAAGGCAAATTTAATGCTCTAACAAGAAAAATGCTCTATTATTTATTAACTTTTTTTTTGAAAAGATAAGTAAAATTAATATAGCATCAAATGGATGCTAGGAAACAAGTACAAATACAAAAACTAA
>JAVXUM010000030.1:23535002-23560535 GCA_035590655.1 Pouteria glomerata
TTATCCAAGCTACCAAACAAGACCCATTGTCAATATTTTTTGAAAACATTTGAAAACCGTTCCGACGGATTTCAAAATCGTTTCGACGGATTTATCTGTAAAAGTTAATATTTTTCACTATTCATCTCTGAAAAACTTAGTTTGCCACTAAAAACTCAGATATCACTCAAACCACATTTTTTATTATTTTTCGTTGTTTTTCGTTACTCCAAACAACCCCTAAATTGGTTTCTAAACAACTCAGTTTACAAATGACTTAATAGTTCACCCTATATGTGTATCTATGTGTGCACTTGCGCGTGCGTTCGTGGGAGAGAGAGAGAGAGAGTATGCTCAAGTAGATTTTTCCTTCTCTTAGATCCAAGAACTTCAATAGATTGTTGTAACAAAGAAGGCCTTGACGAATATCACATTTTGACAAGTGCATAAAAATGTTTATTTTTTTATATCATTTTTAGATTTAAAAATTTTGATTTTACATAAAAAATTTTAATTTATGTTTTTCGATAGTCAGTCAGTGCAAGTAAAATGATATTTAAAAAGGTATTTTAACATTTTGATAATAATAGAGTGAAGTTGGAAAGAGAAAGAAGCAAATAATTGTAAAAATAACATTCATCCGAGCAACATAAGCTCATTCGAACCACAATAATAAGAAAAATATTCTTTCGAACGATCCAGCACGTCATTCACACAAATATATAACAAAAAAAATGTACTTTCATTATGATGAATAATACTATGAGAAACATGTTAAAAATGCACTATCATCCAGATGAATAATATTTCAAATCTTTATGTAAGGAACGGATAAGTAATTAAGAAAAAATCTTCCATTCATTCTTACTTGTATTGTAAACATCAAAAATTACGATTTCAACTTTAATTTTTGGCGACAACGAGAGTAATTGTTTTGCATTTGTACATTTTAATCAATGAACGAGTTAAAATACTTTAAAACTTCTCTTCTCATTTTTGTGAAGGGTGAGTTTCAAATTCAAATTGTTAGGCATTCATTTCTCTTCCTCGAATCTTTAGTATCAAAAGAGAAACTTCTGGTATATTGATTTTATTGGAGATCACATCATTAGCTTATAATGTAATGGTTCTTGAGGTTTCATGAAAATCATTCTCAAACCAATGTCCTTTCTTGGTAAATCTTCCATTTCTAATCCACTTCTGTTGAAATTGGAAATGAGTAAATAAAATACCTTGTCATTTATGATTTGAAATATATAGAACACATAGGCAACTTCTTAGTTCAACCTTCACAATTTCTATTTTTTTTCCAATACAACAATCATCTCTCTCATTTAAACATATTTAATTCAAATGTTATAATTTTAAATTCATTTTGTAATTGAACACACGTTCTTTGTGAATTCGACCCGTGCTCTCCTATTTATAACTCGGCAACAAATTCCCACACTTATTCACATGGGGCATCAATTTTATCAAGTACACAATACGATACAGCTCTGGCAGCAAAGACCCATCTATACAATTGAAGCATATCAAAAAGATCTTGTATTTTCCATATTGTTTGATATAGAAACCCGTTATCAACTTTTAATAACATGGCCCAAAGAGAGCTAGCTAAATCACACTATTAAAAAATAAAAGGAATAGATATCTCTTTACATTTACACCTCTCCATTGAGGCAAAAGAAAAGAAGCAGCACCATCCTTCCACCAGACCAGGGCTTGATTCTGCAGTTTGTTAATGCATCTGGCAAGCAAATCTTATTCCTTAGAAACAATTTTACCACTCTGGGGGAAAATATTAAAAATAAGAGGGAAAAAAATTAAGTGAAAAAGAAAACCAAGTTCTGCGCTAGAAACCAAATTTAGCGATAACAATTCAGGAAATTTATATACTCCATTTTCTCTCGCAGAGCTTCTACACAAGAGATGTCCTAAATATTCCTACATTTTCTACTTTTAACACTTGCAACTTCACGTAAACAAAAATTCCGAGCACATAGATGAAGGGAGGCCTCAAAATTAGCATGTGAAAAGTCTCATGTTCTATTTACCAATCTTCATATTGAGAAGGCTATGGCTCATGGTCACCTGCACGATGATCAGACACAGTCTCCTCCGATGATATTTCCTCTATATCTGCTGGTCGCTCAGGCCGAATAGGATCTGAGTGAGTCTTGCTGGAATCCCCACTTTCAGTCGGGTATGAACCAAGAGGTGAGCTCTGCTTAGCCTTCTGTTTTCCATATCCATCTGTAGCATCTGGCAATACTCCGTCAACAGATTTAGGAAGAGAAAC
This sequence comes from Pouteria glomerata, assembly GCA_035590655.1. Taxonomy (NCBI): domain Eukaryota; kingdom Viridiplantae; phylum Streptophyta; class Magnoliopsida; order Ericales; family Sapotaceae; genus Pouteria; species Pouteria glomerata. Next base: position 23,537,284 of record JAVXUM010000030.1, read on the forward strand.
CTGGCTTTCAAAGAAGCTTGAAATTCCCATACCAGAAGCAGGACCTGGGGCAACACAGGATGCCACCAGTTGAATTACTTGAGGCGAGGGGGATAATCCAGCAATCATTTTCTTCTGGGGATTTGGAAACACAGTTGAGGATGATGGATTTGCCGTGCTCAGATTGAGAGGAGGCAGATTAAGATTGGCTTCAATCCAAGGAAGTCCTGAGGGTCCAGCTGCTGATTGTGAAACTGTAAGAAATGGTGGAGCCAATGGAACAGTGGCTGAAAATTCGTTGTTATTGTCACAGCCACCTTGGAAATTATGGCTGGTTCCTGCAATATCTGGTGGAAATTGTCTGGGTATAAATGATCGCTGCTGCTGCTGCTTCTTCTTCTTCTTCTTCTTCTTCTTCCTCTTCAAAAGACTCCTTGGATCCTTTGGTTGAGATGGAGGTGGACCTGGGACAATAAATATGGGTATAGTGGGGTTTGCTTCCCCATAAAGAAGGCGAACCGATTGTGCTATTGCTGATATGCTTGGAGGCAGGTCAGGATCTGGGGGTCTTGCAGGAGTACCTACAGCTTCCCGAAGCCAATGAGGCAGCTTGTTACTTCCAGCTGCTTCTTCTTTTCCTTTCCCATCAGAAACATTTGGCTCCTTGTTAAACTCAGGCATCACTGCAGATGTCATGGGTTCACCAGCTCCCATGTTACTTCGGGAATCACGTAAAAGATTTAGTGATCTATCAAGGAAACTTGGCAACTTCCCGTACTTGCTTGCCCGCTGCACATCTTCGTTTTGCTGTAAATCGAATCTGCTTGAGCAATTTAAACCAAGAGAACCCAAGCTACTAGTTCCAAATGAATTCAGCAGGAACGGCTGCTCAACCTGCATATTGGATGAAATCCCAGGTTTATCAGAGGGCCCAGCAGACTTATCTCCCGGAAATCTCCAAAACTTGTCTCCAGTCCATGTTGGAATAGCATTCCAAAATGGTTCTGAATTTGTTAAGATGGATGATGGATCGCCAAAACCCAACTTCATGTCTGTCAGATGTGTTTGTGTCCCACCAAATCTACTTGCATGCAACGCACGTGTCATCATTTCATCAGAGATTGATGGAAATAAAGATGGTTTGGAAAGTTTCACTGGTTTTGGCACTGGAAAAGCTGGGCCATCCATGATCTTGAGTTGTTCCTCCTCCCATCTTGCTGACAAATCTTCCATGGTTTTAAATTTTGAGAATTTTAACCTTGGGTCTCGAAGCATGGCATCCCAATTACCTCGTCCATGTCTCCGAACACCAATCCAGAGGAAATCAAGTTCGTCTTCGCTCCAGATATCTATTTTGGATTTCTTTTTCAGCAGGCTGCTCGATCCAGACCCGGTTCTCATCATTATGTTCTCAAGAACCTTCCGGTGGTTTTCAGGAAAAGCTGCATATGTGGGCGGTGTATGACCCAAACCCAACATGGGAGGAGTCACCTCCCTCTCTTGCTGATTAATGTTTGGCAAAGCTTGTGGAAACTTCAAGTTCGGTAATAGTGGTACTGTGGGTAGGTCTTGAATTGAGTCATTCAAATCTCCAACTCTTCTTCCCAATGACAGGCTAGGTATCAAGTCTGGTTGGGAAGAGGGAACATCTCTGGCCGGAAATGGAAATCTAGGCAGCAACTTCTCATCAAAAGGTAATTTGGGCAGGGTCATCTTCTCTTGAAACTCAGAATAAGTCGATCCTGAATTTTCAAAACGATCAGAAGCTCTTCTTTGAGGGATAGCTGGAGGATGCTGCAAATAAAACAAGTACAATGACTTGAGTGAGGAGCTAATTATTTCAAAACTAACAAAGCATGCCCAGACACGGACACTGCAATAGCACACATGCATAAATAGAAATAGAAAGTACCATGCTAAAGGGAAGATGTTTATCAGGGTTGCCATTGTTCAGCTGCTGCGGGAAAGATTCTGCTAATGAATCTGTTAGTTTAAGTTTGTCCAGCGTAGTATCATGATCTTTAATGTCTATCTCACTCGAAGTCCCAGAGCAAGGAGTTATATTGAATGGGAACTCTGGTCTAATTACTTGTCTGCTTTGTCTGCTATATGATCTCGAGATATTCCTTTGGGATGACTCAATTTGATTAGCATTGGGAGCACACAAACCCAGAACTGGTAACAAATTGCTGCCGGGCACAGAGCTTGAACAGCTGCTACTTGGTATGTGCTCACTTGGCAGGAAGATGTCAGAAGATTGATGACCAAGAGATTTAATGGGATGATGTGGAAAACCACTCAGTTTATGTTTTGGTATCTTGCCAAGGCTTAAGGGATACTCAGTCTTGCTCTTAGGTCCCTCTCTTCTCTGAATACATCTGTTATCATCTACGACAACTGTCGGAGCCTTCTCTTCAGTAAGTTGAACTAATTTAGTCATTTGATCGCCATCTTTAGAACAGGAAGAAGGGAAATGTGGGAGTGATTCAGGTCCAGGCACCCTGTCAATCAGTGCAGACATTTCTTCCATGGTTCTCTGAGCCAGGCGTGCCTTTTGTCTAGCACGAAGCTTGGCACTGTTCAACAATAAAAACAGAAAAAGTAAGTCCCAACATACATACACATAACCTATTCCAAATAATTCAAGGATAAACATTGCTAACAATATATTTGAATTTTGTAACATTGTCCATTATAACACGACCCTGGAAAATTCTAAATTTTATGCAGTATATTAATAAAATTAGCAGCAACTAATTGCAGAGCATGTATGCAAACAAGGGACTTGGTGAAAATAAATATAATATATCCATATATTGAAATAACAAGTTATACCTCTTTTAAGGGACAAACAAACTAATACTTGCTTCCTGGAAATAATATCAAACAGTTCCTTTTTAACATCTTATATGTAAGAAAGAAGCACCAAGGAAAAGCTTTAATTTCTGTGGAAGAAATAGAGACAAATGTTTTTGGTGTATTTCATTGATCACTACAAACCTATTTATATACACTCAAACCTACCTACAAAATAGAAAAATTACCTAATTAACTCTTAATCGAAATAATAATCAAATCCCTTAATTATGAGAATATGATTATCACAATATTTTAATTATGGACATATGATTATCACAATATTTTTTCACACTCCCCCTCAAGCTAGTGAATAGATATTTTCCATTCCCAGCTGGTTACACTTGTTTGAAACTTTGTACTGCTCAAGCCTTTTGCAAGCACATCTGCAAGTTGCTGATCAGTAGACACGTATGGTGTACAAATCAAGCTACTATCTAGCTTCTCCTTGATGAAGTGTCGGTCTACTTCAATATGCTTTATTTGATCATGCTGCACGGGATTATGTGCTATACTAATTGCGGATTTATTATCGCAACAAAGCCTTATAGGGCTATCCCATTGAACCTTCAAATCTCCTAAGATGATTTTTAACCACAACAATTAACAAATGCCCTAAGTCACTGCTATAAACTCTACTGCAACACTTGATCTTGCCACCACTGTTTGTTTCTTACTTTTCTAGGTCACAAGATTTCCACCAAGAAATGTGCCATAACCAGAAGTTGATCTTCTGTCAATCACTAATCCAGCATAGTCTACATCTGTATATGCTTCAAGTATCAGCCTTGTGCGCTTTCTGAATAAAATGCCTTTTCTTGGAGTTCCTTTAAGATACCGTAATACTCGATTTATCGCTTGCATATGAACTTCTTTTGGATTGTGCATAAACTGACTTGTCATACTGACTGCATAAACTATATTTGGCCTTGTGTGGAAAAAGGTAAATAAGTCTTCCTACCAGGCGTTGATACGTCTCCTTGTCCACCAAATCATCCTCCTCAGCTTCTCCAAGATTATGATTGGGATCTATTGGTATGTTTGCCAGTTTACATGCCAATTTTTCCGTTTCTTTTAGTAGATCCATGACATACTTCTGTTACGAGATAAAAATTCCCTGTCCTGAGTGTGCAAATTCAATCCCTAGGAAGTACTTTAGCCTTCCTAATTCTTTGATTTCGAATTTTTTAGCCAAACATTGTCTTAAAGATTCTCTCTCCTTCTCATCATTCCCGATTACAATTATATTGTCTATATATACTAGAAGAGCTGTGACTCCCCTGGAGCTGGAGTGTTTGATAAATAATTTATGATCCCCTTAACTTTGTTTATATCCTATGCTTATTATAACTTTTGCAAATCTTCCAAACCATACCCTTGGAGACTGTTTAAGCCCGTACAAGGCTTTCTTCAATGTACACACTTGATTAGTAGCCACGTTGCTTCCAAATTCAGGTGGAATTTCTATATAAATTTCTTCTTTGAGGTCTCCATGCAAGAATGCATTTTTCACATCAAATTATTGCAACTCCTAGCCATAATTTATTGCCAATGACAACAGAATTCATTTTTGCCACGGAAGCAAAAGTCTTTTGGTAGTCCACGCCACATATTTCAGTATATCTTTTAGCTACTAATCTTGCCTTGTACCTCTCTAGCAATCCATCTGTTCGGTATTCCACTGTATAAACTCATTTACATCCCACAGGTTTTTTTCCCGTGGATAGATTCACCAACTCCCATGTTTTGTTCTTTTCTAAAGCCTCCATCTCTGCATTCATAGCTTGCTTCCAATTTTTATTAGATAATGCCTCGTATAATGTAATAGCGATAGAAATGTTGTTTAGATTCACAAGGAAACTTCTATGAGAGGGTGAAAATTTCTCAAGTGATTCAGCATTAGAGATTGGATACAATGGGTTTTTGTTACATGTTCTGGTTCCTTTTCGAATAGCAATAGGGAGATCTTGATTGTTACCAGAGTTATGTTCTGACTCAGTCTGCAAAGGAAAATTAGATATTGTTATCTCATTTCCAGAAGTCAGGTCAGATTCTTGGATTGGTGCAAGTTTCGGAACTGAAGACTTCTTCCTCGACTACACATTAGCAAATTAAGGCAAGTGAGCAAGAACAGGTAACTGAGCAGGAACAAATTCAGAGGCATGTTCAGGTTCAGTGGCAGGAACAAGTTGTTCAGAGGCATGTTCAGATTTAGTGGCAGGAATAGGTTGTTCAGAGGTATGTTCAGGTTTAATGGCCGGAACAAGCTCCACAGTTTTGGGTGAAGCATCTTCCATGATTACAGTCTCCCCCTAAAGATAAGAAGTGGAAAAGTAGGATTCATTTTCATGAAATGTGACATTTGCAAAAGTAGAGAATTTCTTGGAAGGTGGATGATAACACTTATAACCCTTCTAAGTTGGAGAATATCCTAAAAAAACACATTTAATTGCCCGAGGGTCTAATTTACCCCCATTTGAACTGCGAACATGGACGAATGATAGACACCAAAATATTTTAGGAATGAAATGATTGGAAATACTCAAGTCAGGATAGAATTTTGAAAACATTTCTAGAGGACTTTAAAAATTCAAGACTCTAGAAGGTAACTTGTTTATTAGGTAGGCAGAAGTAAGAACTGCTTCCCCCCAATAACACTTAGGCACATTATTTTGAAATAAGAAGGCTCGGGTTGTATCAAGAAGATGACCATTTTTTCTTTCAGCAACTCTATTCTGTTGTGGAGTGTTGACACATGAAGACTCATGAATTATCCCTTCCCTTTGGAAAAATGGAGTCAAAGTTTGGTTAAAGTAATTCCTAACATTGTTAGGAAGAAGCCGTTTGATTTTGACACCAAGTTGGTTTTGTATCATGGCAAAGAAATTTGGGAGAACAAAACTGACATCAGACTTGTTTTTGAGTAAGAAAATCCAAGAGATGCAATCATCAATGAATGTTATAAACCATCGAGCAAGAAATATTAGGAATAGGAGAAGGTCCCCAAATATCACTGTGAATAAAGAAAAAAGGAATCGAACTTCTTTTATTGCTAAAAGGAAAAGGTACAAGTTTGTGTTTCACAAACTCACACACATCACATTGAAAATTCTCAATTTCTAACCCCTTACAGAGATAAGGAAATAAGACTTTGAAAGCCATAAATGATGGGTGTTCTAGTCTACGATGATACAACCAGACCTTTTCTTTATTGGATAAATAATGCTCAGAAAGAAATGATAGGGGTGATTTACTTTTGATCCTTTTAGTTGGCTTAGCGTCTCAAGGTAATAAAGTCCATCTCGTTCCTTAGCACGTCCAATCGTCTTCCCCGAATCCCAATCCTAAAATATACAAGCAGTGGGATTAAAAATGACATTGCAACACAAATCTCGAGCAAGTTTTTGTATGGAAACAAGATTAGTGGACAGCTTGGGAACATTAAGAACATTTTTTAGGACAAGTGAGTGAGTAACTTAAATGTCTCCTAGACCTGCAACTGTGGTTAATGAACCATCTGCTGTGGCAATTTTTCAATTACTCGAACAAGGATTATATGTGTGAAAGTTCTATGAGGAGTGAGTCACATGGTCAGTGGCCCCCGAGTCCATGACGCAAGAACTGGCAAAACTTTCATCCGAGACATGTAATCCAATGGAAACAAGAAGGTTACCTGAATGAGCCAATGAGCAGGTACCTAAGGGTTTTCAAGGGAGTCAAGTAAAGTTTTCAACTTCTTGATCTCCTCCCGATTGAAATCTACTTGGTCTTGAGTCTCTGTCTCACTTTGCTGCACTGTGGTCATGTTTTCTTGCCCACTATTTTTCTTTCGCCCTCCTTTATTTCCCCACGCTTTACTGGAAGGCTTACCATGAAGCTTCCAACACGTCTCACGAGTGTGTCTTGGTTTCTTGCAATGGGTACACCACAGACTATCCTTGTAATCGCGGTTCATTGATAGATCTACTCTTCCATTTTCAGAGATTGTTGATTGCTCTAAGCTTGCTTTTGGGGTCCCTTTGCTAGCTACCATAGCTAAGCCTTCTACGGTTTAGGATTGAAGCATGACTGCTCTCTTGCTTTCTTCTGGTCGAACAATAGAAATAACCTCGTTTAGAGACGGAATTTCATCCTTACCAAGTACTTGAATTCTAACTTGATCGAATTCAATGTTGAGTCCAGCAAGGAAATCATAGAATCGATCTTTCTCAATATAGTTCTTAAGGACCACTACACCCTCAGACACTTCGTCTCAGTACACCGATAATAGTCAAGTTCTTGCCACAGGTTTATTAGCAAGTTAGCGTACTCCGTAACATTTTTGCTTCCCTCTTTTGTTGCTGCAGTCTTGACTTTGATTTCGTACACCTAGGTTGTATCTCTGGCCTTTGAATATGTTTGTTGAACAGCCTCCTAAATATCCTTAGCAGTGACCAAGAACATACAGGTATTACTAATCTTAAGAGTCATGGAATTCCACGACCATGCCATAATCATTGAGTCTTCCTCGTCCTAAGCATCAAATTTCGGATCACCCGGCTTTGGCCCTTTTCCTGTGAGATGCTTATCTTGTCCTTTCTTTGATAATAGCTCAAATAAGCTGAGACCATATTAAATCATTTTTCCCATTCAACCGGTATGTAGTTTGAATCTGCTGTAACTCTCCAGCCTGCACAGCAGATTGAATAGCAGTATCCTTCATCTCAGACATGATAATAGAGTACTGGAATAGTCTCACTGTGGCGAAACCAACTGTGGCCGACGATGGTCCTTTTTAATGTCGAAGAAACAACCTACACTCGTCGTCGGTGATCAGTAACAGTGGAGGACTTGAAGATCGATGGCAAATCAACGGTCAACGATGATGATGAAGGAATTGAACCCTACTGTGTCCGACAATCGACGATGGTGGGAGAATCGACAATCACTGCAATCAACGAAAGACTGGCAATCGATAATTGAGGAGAACCAACAATCGACGAAAGGGAAGAACTGCCGATTGACACTCGAGGAGAACCAACGATCAAAGGATAATTTTTTTTTTTTTTTGGCCGATTTAAGAACATTCGGTGGTCGAACGATCCTGGTCGTCCAGAATTGAACAATTCTAGGCAATCAATGGCGACGGAAGAACTAGTTGTAGCTGTTGACTTTGCTCCTAATCAGGTCGCGACTAGGCTGGTGGTGGATTTCTAGATTGATTTTCTCCACCCAATTTCTAGATTGTCAATGCTTCCAGGCTTTCTGAATAATCAGCAATGAAGGCTGAAGAAATTTTCTAAGTAATCAACAATTACGGCTGAAAAATTGTGTCTAACAATGAAGGTCAATCAACTAAGAACAATTTTCCCAAAGAGCTTTAGGCTCTGATATCATGTGGAAGAAATAGAGAAAAATGTTTTTGGTGTATTTCATTGATCACTACAAAGCTGTTTATATACACTCAAACCCACCTACAAAATAGGAAAACTACCTAATTAACTCTTAATCAAAATAATATCAAATCCCTTAATTATGGAAATACGATTATCACAATATTTTAATTATGGACATATGATTGTCACAATATTTTTCCACAATTTCTAATTTCAACAAGCTATAAATATTCAGAACCAAATAGAAAGATCTTGGAATCTAGTCTAATAAGGATAAAAATGAACACTGCCTGAACATTGATTTCAAAAATATTAAGGGCACGCATCAAATCATAAATATTTATTTATATAGATGAGGAAACAACTATTTATTCAAGTCTATAATATAAATACATTTATCCATTATTTTTATCTATTTAGAAAGAAAAATAAGATTCGAAAATTTTATTCATAACAAATTGGAATCAGAAATTCTATTCATAAGAAATTGGAATTTTAGGGTTTTAAAATTACTAAAATCGAAAAGAAAAGAGAGAGAGAGACGATTAATAAATGCAAACCCACATTGTTTTTGTCTTATTATTTAATTCCAATTTTTCTCTTCAGAGTAACAATGATTTTCATGGGTGTCTTAAGTGGACATGTTAAACAATTAATTTACTTCAAAATTAGATCAAATCATGTCAATTTCGAATTAACGTATTTGTGTTGTGCCGTGCCATGTTGTGTTGGGTTCTTGTTTTCTTTCAGTAACTTCGTATTCAGATTATGTTTACATGTCATGTCTAATATTGCCCCACCTAATAGCTAACCCTCATTTTATTTTCTTCACACTTGCACCAAGACACCCAAGGGAGCCACATGCAAGTCCAACATGGTTCGAAGTATCATCCGAAATGGCCAATATCTCGACATATTGTATTGGTATCAAGGAAGGCTGTGCTAAGATTTCAGTCCGCTTCAAAGAAAATTACCAATGCATTCAACTCATCTTATCTCGGCTTGGACTTGCAGAAATATAAGCAATACACCAATATACAAAGATACAAGGGCGAGATATCAACGCAAGGGACGATATCTCAGTGAGATCCCAAAAAAAAAAAAAAAATGACAACAAAGGCCTGACCTTCAATACTTCAGATCTGGACTCTCAAATCACAATCGCAACCTCAACTTGCTTTATATATAAACAAAAGAGACATCTAACATTAGCAATCACTTCACTAGTGTGTGTGGGTTCACAAATTAACCTTCGAAAACCATCGTTGTGTGCTTATAGTCACACCTTTGCAGTTTGCACACCAAAATATCGTTGCAAGCTTGTCGCCATCTAACCATTGCTACCACCGCAACGCTGTCGCTGTCGCTATCGTTGTCGCCGTCGCCGTCGCCATCACAGCATCATCGCGGCGTCATAGTTTCAAAATCAAACCCCTGTCTCCGTCTCCTTTGAACAATGCACATTGACTAAACATCTCTCTATTTTGTTTTTTGTTTTTTCTTAATTTTTTTTTTTAATGAACGAGATTTGAATGGATATACATTTGGGAAAAAAATCAATATACTTTTTAAGGAATTTATTAAATAATATACTTTTGATATTAAACACACTTGGCATTATTTATTATTTTTATAATTATATTTTTATGGAACATATTATAAAAATAGTGTTGTAATATTTTTTATGAATCATATTCTTAATAAAACATATATTTTTTTCTTTCATATTGTTGGTAAAATTAAAGAAAATATAAACCACATATGGTTTATAAATAATGTTAATGTTATTTGTGCAAAATTAGTTCGTTCTCCTGTTATAAGATATTTTATCTAAGTTCAAGTAAAATAGTTATTATATATTTGGTCACGTAATACATTGATTTTATTATTTAGAATTTTTTTTTTACGACTTTTTTTTTTAATTTATTTAAGCTAAAAACGCAAAAAATTGTATACTACCCGATATCACAATGCAACACTGCGACCGCATCAACAAGTCTAGGCTCGATACGAAGGCTGCGACCATTGCTTTAAACCATGATGTCCAAGAACATGTCCTAAGTGTTTCCCACCATAAACAATAGACAAAGGAATGACATGTGGACAAATCATGGACAAGAAAGTCGAATACCTATCATCCAAGAAGCAAAACACTTGGGAGGAGCCTGTCTATGGTAAAAGTAGGATCCCAATAACTCTTGACTTACTAAGGGAACTCAATCATCTTAGATGGATCCTTGCGTGAAAAATTAAATTTTATACCTGGTGCATTTCTTGAACACTCTCAAACATAAACTATACATGATTCCTCAAATAGAAGAGATGTTAGAAATTCTTGACAATTTGTCTTGCATGAACACCCTATGAGTCCAAAACATAACTAAAGAAAGACAATATATATCCCCAACACAATGCAAAGCACGCCATAAACACTTGTAATATAGAAAAAGAATAAAATAAATAAAAATTAAGAAAAATAAGATACAAAGGCCACGTTTGATTCGCAGAGTGGATAAGTCATACCAAGATGAATTCCCTTATGATGAATAGTCTCCGGATTAATTATTTTGTCAAATTAGTATTGTCCCACATTTTTTATTAAACGGGATAAAACACAAGTTAAAACTTTATCACATTTGCTTACCTACCTCCGAACTACAAATTTTAGCAACCACCAAAAGATCCTTCCAACATTCTTACAATAGCCTTTCAATGACCGCTTGAAGCTGTCACTAAAGATCAGCGACTGCCTAATAGAGGTCGCTGTAGGCCTTTAGCGACCCACTCTTTAGGGACCACCACAACATGGTTGGTATAACCCTTTAGTGACCACTTTTTGGCCAAAATTAATCAGGAAAAATAATAATTACGCCCTCACACTTTAATTACTTATCCAAATGATAATTTTAACATTTAACCACAACTTTTTAACTATTACAAGTTTAAAGATGTTTTAAAAACTTATAATTAAAACTAAAGCTATAAAATTATAATTAAGAAAACTATTAGAAATACATAATCCTTCAATTGGCTACGAATAAAATTAAAATTAATAATTTCAAAAGTGTATACAAATAAAATTAATAAAATTCCCTTAAATAATAAATAAAAGTATACAAATTAAATAAAATTATTAGAAGTATATACTCCTTGGATTAGCTACGAATGAAACTAAAATTAATATAATTATTTTAAAAGTATATACAAATAATTTAATAAAATTAAAATTAATGTCAAATTAAAATTCATAACGTCATTTATAATTATAAAGTATATACAAATAAATTTAAAAAAATTAATCAAATAAATTTAATAAAATTAATATCAAATTAAAACTAATAATATTATTTATTATTAAAATATAAAAATTTATTTACAAATTAAAGTTACAAAAAGCAAAATTACAAGCTACAAATGAGGGAGCCCTCAAGGTAGTTTTAACATATGAACTAATACTGCTAATCTCGCTTGGACAATTAGTCCAAACTCACTTTTTTAGTCGAACACGAGACAATGCAGGATATCCAATCCAATAATGCAGGATATCCAATCCAATTTGACCTTGTCCCTAAAAACAACCAGGGCCTAAGAAAAACTTGTCAATTGTATCCATTATACACAGCATACCATCAAAAATCTCACCTCACACATCTTGCAATTGTAAGCACAATATTTAGATAATTAAGTTCATCACATATTAGTCTTATATACAATAAATAAATATATAATTTTTTAGGTACTGGCATGTCCCTGCAGCGTCAGTGTCCCATGATTTAGGATTTGTGTCAACATGTTCCTATCATGTTGTGCCCATGTCTATGCTAAAAGAGATTTGCTGTCTAACCATGTCAAAATAGAATGAACCACCCTAAGGAGTGTCATGCATCATATTCATTCTTATTACCAACAACAAATTAATTAAGAATCTTAGATGTCTCAATCAATTGCATCTTAATCAAAACAAGTATGCTAGAAATATGTGCAAAAATTCAAACCATGTATCAAGCAGTATCATCTTAAACCAAAACAAATGTGCTAGAAATATGTTCAAAAATTCAAACTCACAATTTCTCTTTTAGAGCTCGTCCTACTGGTGTGTACTCCCGCTCTGGCTCTGGTTCTGGCTCCGGATCCTCTTCAGGACCACTCTGCTTTAACACAATTGAAACCAACCACTAAGAATAACCAGTGTACCTTTAACTCTTAAATATATTTGAATGGAAAGGAAATAAAATGCAACATGCATTAGAAATCAAGAAAGCCAGGTTCTAACTGGGGTCCAAATTAATATTGAACCAAATATTCATGTTTTTTTTTGTCTTTAAACTCTTATCTGCTCCATTATTTACATTATTACATATAGCATGGCAATTAGAAATTAATTGAGACAAATTTATACAACTATTTTCTATGTGAGAGAATTAGGGAGTTCAGCCCTATCTTGCAATAATATGTGGTGCATGTTTCCAGGGAAGTGCCTCACATTTTGTCTGGGTGATATAGTGCTCACATCAACAAAAGAAAGAGGGAAGTGTGGAATCTGATCCCGTTTTATATGTATTAGTCAGAATGGGGTGTGGAATATGATCCCGTTTTGTGTTTGTAGGTTAGACCCAGGCGAAAGAAAAGAAGGATATTACAAGGGATAGAGTTGTCTCATTCAAGGCTTAAGAGTCCATTTTTGTCCTCTTTACATAGATTGGTTACCCAATCTATGGACACGGATATGCATACTCATTTGGACTTCACAGACCATTTTGTTAGTCTAATGGTCGTGCATGCTTTTGCAAAGAAGGGTTGGTCCCTGTTTGTAACACAGATCGCATCTGCTAGATTCTTTCAATACCATTCATACTTTACTTGTTAAAATATATATATATATATTCTATATAAATTCTACTATGGATGGCTTCCTCTTCTTCTTGAAAGAAATATAAAAAGCCACAGATTCTTGGGAAAAAAATGAAATTCTTATATTGAAACTTCTTATTTGGTAGGAAGATCCTATTCTTCGGAAAATAAATAAGTATGCATAATAGAATTCAGGAACCTATGAAAGTTCAAAACTCGTAGATTACATGCATAGACATTCTCCACAGTAGTTTCTCATGCACATACTGCCAGTACAGACTTAACAACAGCATGAAAAGTGGTTCATTACAAGAAAGCAAATAATATTACCTCACTCAATGTTTCACTAATCTGTGGAGCATATGCTTCCCTGTAAGAAACAGCTTTTCTCTGGCGTTTTCCTCTACCAAGAGCTGCTTCCTCTTCATTTTGATATTTCTCCCACCTATGGGACCGAAAAAATAAATAAAACAATGAAAGAAAAAAATATATATCACAAGTTAATAGTAACCAATTTTATGTTTCCCTCCAATAAATTAAAAGTAATATGATTTTGAAGTCTGGGAAACCATACATTCACATGTGCATATTGTTACAAAAATACATTATTTTGTTCGAAGTGACTGAAGTTGATAACAGATTAAAGGTATTCATCCCACTCCTTTTCATTTTTGTAATTTCAATATACCATATATATATATTAATCCAAAAGTTGTAAGCTCTAAAGGAAGCTCAGATTCAACTAATTCCACTATTATTTCTACTTAATATTCTTGCCATTTCCATTATTGGGATCCAACTTCTGACCTTTTTATATAGTATATTATAACAAAATGATTTATGAATGTTAAAAACTATCCCACACGAGAACAGCACTAACACCTCAACCAATTGAAATAGTGGTCACGAGTTCCAACCCCCTCAATGTCACCTAGGTCTGGGTTTTGATGGGGCAGGAGCTATTGGGCATTAGTCCTACCAAAGTGGCCTTGTATATAATATTATTGATGAGGAAGACGATGATATCTTATTATCCCATGTTTATATTTAAAAATAAAAGGGAGACTGGAATATCCGCCAATTTTGAGAATAGCATCCAGGGTAATGCAAAGAGATGAGGTAGAACAAAAAATAATGTGGGTGGAATAATAAAGTAAGGCATAGCTCAATGTAATTTAACAGAGTAAATGACACTTAACTGAGCAGAATGAAAAAGAAAGACCCATGTAGCCAGCTGGCTTTAGTTAGGAAAAGGCCGAGTTGAGTTCTATCTTTGCAAATAAGATGAAGGAATTAAAAGCTAACATTAAGAGATGAATAATGAGGTTTCCAGTGGAGGGAAGGTTACAAAGAGTGCAGTGCCAGATTTCATTCTCAACTCAAGGGAAGGAAGTGGATCTTTATCAGAACACGATAGTCACAGAAAACTGTATCTTAAAGAGGAATTTTCTCAAGTGGCAAAGACGGAGGGGGTGAGTTGGGGTCAAAATTCACGGGCCTTGTGACTAAAAAATGGTGACAAGAACAATAAATTCTTTAATAGGATGAGTTCTCATGGAACATTCAACCATACTGCCAAGGTGACAGCGGATGTTAGCTATTAGAATGTGAAAAGGAGATTCGGCATGGCCTACCTGAATTTTATTCCAGAATTTTCTTAAAAAGAGAACAGTGGAGGCCTAAAGTGAAATTAGGTCCTTAAAAGTGCCTTTAAAGGGGAAATGGTACAGGAGGATCTAAAGTTGTTAAATAGAGACAAAGCCCTTCATCCTAATGGTATGATTATTACATTTATTTAGAGTTGTTGGGTCATTTTCAAAGTGAACTTCAAAAGTATTTAAGAAAATTTTTTATTCTCGCAGGTTTTTAGAAGTATAAATGTATCTTTTATAGCTCTAATTCTAAGAAAAGCGAGCAGAGGACAAAAAGGATTTCAAACGAATTAGTTGTTTGGTGGGTAGTATCTACAAGTTGATATATCAGATTAGCTATCAAATTGAAGACCCTCTACTACTTTGCTCCCTGAGCCTCCATCTTCAGGGCCATCTGGAACTCCAGCTCTGGTCTATCGACGTGATCCTAACAGACAGATTCATGGGGAAACTGCAAAGGTTGATTCACGACAATATACTCACAATGACAATTTTACTAAGAGGGGGCAACACGTAGTCAGTGTTCTCTTGTATGGGAGTTGGGGAATCTATTTGCCATTTATTTGTTAATCATTGGTGGAAAAATGAATTAAGAGATTTAGCTTCATCTTGGTTAGGCACGTCTTCTTTTTCTAAAGGAAAGACGGGTGATTGAATTTTTTTCCCCCTTTGCCTGTGTTGCTTATTGGGAGGAATAAAAATCTTATGATTCCGACACGATGCAGGTGATATAATGTATTATAGAGAAGAAATATATGATGAAATAAGAAGTTAACACAAAAAGTTACTCTTTACCTCACTCGCAGAAGTCTGTCCCATTCATTTTCTTCAGTACCACTAACCGGGTTATCCTCTTTCTTCTCAAAATTTGGTGCAGATGGACCATCAGCAACAATGGGAGGTGATTCAGCTCTCCCTTGCTCTTCTATTGGCTCATCACTCCATTCCGGGGACTGCTTGAGGTAATACAGAAACAACAAAAGCAAGAAACAACAATTAACGTGTTAATATAGTTTTTAAAGCTACTCAAATCTAAACACTAGTCATATAGTTCAGTCATAAATACAAACAAGAGTTGGAAGAACAGAAATACAAAGTGACGCCTACAAAACAAAACAGAACATGTCACATGGAGATTGAACATTTTTCACACAAATATAAGAAACAATGATAACCAAAAACAGGGTGTGACAAATAGTTTTGGCGAAAAGGCAGTCTGCGGTAGCAATATGAGAATGGCAAGATACCAAATCCCAATTGTTGGATTTATCCAGAGGTCCATGAATATCCAGCTGTCCGTGAAATTCTTATAGATTACAGTCAAACAAACCTAACAAACAATAAAAAGATATTGATACAAACTCATCAAATTAGGTCAGGAAACACAAACACCACTAAATCAACCTTTTGCAGCAAGGGAAACACAAAAATGAAGTAAAACAAGTATATTAGCCAGTGTGCAGAACTTCCAAATTGCGCCTATTGTACCCATTGTGGGAAAAATACTAATTAAAAAAAAGAAAGTAGGAATGGATAAGGTTCAAACTAACTTATACACACCTCTATTGAGGGACTGCACCTGAAATTAAACCAATGTCTAAGAAAGCCAACAGCAGAATCATTGGCCGGAATAAGATCCTTGATATTTAATACGCAAAGCATCATGCAATGTCTAAGCAAGCCATGCAAATTGGAGATTCGCAAATGGACTGATTGAACCCACTACTCTAATGGGAATCAAGAAGAAGACAGAATGGAATTTAAAATTACAAAAAGGAATAGTCAATATCTGCATACTGTTTCAGCCAATTAATTCTCTAAAAAGCTTGCAAATTGGAGATCTACCATGCAATGTCTAAGCAAAAATGAAAATTGGAGATCTACAAGTGGATGATTGAACCCACTATTCAACTGGCAAACAAGAAGAGGATGGGACAGAAATCAAAAATACAAAAAGAAATAGTCAATATCTGCACATTGTTTCAGCTAAGCAATTCACAAAAAGCATGCCTAAGCATCTATGCAATTCATTTCTCTCTACCTAAGCGAAAGTTTAATGCTTCAATTAATTGGAAATCCTAAGAAAAATAAAAAATGCAGCAAGTTGTCCAATTTCAGCCCAAAAAAAAAAAAAAAACATGGTTTTTAATGCATCAATTCTCAGCTCAATTACAATATAAGGATTTCATTAGTCGTTGACGAAAAGTTTAATTTGATACTCATAGGACATGTAGAGACCGAGTAGTGCTGTTCACCTTTACTGAACCAAGCATATCATTGTCCAAATCTCCTTCAGCATTATCAGATGAACCAGAATGGAGGTTTGAACGATCAAGCAGTTTCAGGATTGCATTTTCATCCCACATGATCTTGCCACTGCCATCGGTACATTTATCGGTGTACACGTCCCCCAGGCCACCACATCTTCTCTTATGTTTATGTTCTATATCAGCAACTGTTTCATCTTTGTTGCTATGATTTTCACCATTATCTTTCACACTGATACTAGAATCGCCAAAAAGTTCTTCAGTTCCCCATCGTAGGATATCTTCCACCTCCTTTTGTGACCCAGACTTGTTCACAAAAAGCTGATCAAGCATCAGTTTCTTCTTTGCAAGCTGCAAGATGCGTTCTTCTACACTAGCACGAACTACAAGCCTGTACACCAAGAGTCTATTTGATTGTCCAATTCGATGTGCCCGATTCATTGCTTGGATATCTGCATGTGGGTTGAAGTCAGAATCATAAATGATAACAGTGTCAGCAGTCGCCAAATTGATCCCCAGACCACATGAGCGTGTTGACAAGAGGAAGACAAATTTACTTTTGTCTTGATTAAAACGGGAAATCGCTGCTTGACGATCAGCTACAGAAACAGAGCCATCCACTCTCTCAAATGTTTTGGACCCAAATTCAATGGTCAAATAATCCTCAAGGATATCAAGAAGCTTTGTCATCTGTGAAAATATGAGGACTCTATGGCCTTCCCTATGCAGCACCTTAAGCATAGAATGCAGTAGAGTCAGCTTTGCAGAAGCTTTTATCCGCATCTCATGAAGGAATTCTGCTGACCCAGAATCAGGCTCAGTACCTGGTATGAGATAAGGATGGTTGCAAACCTTCCTTAATTGCATCACAATATTCAGCATTGACTGTTGCGCAACCCCTTTTCCTATGTTACGTAAAATCTGATAGTTCTTAGTTAGCATTGCACGATAGTATTCTGCTTGGATGGATGACAACTCAACGGGTACCATTCTTTCAGTCTTAGGAGGTATATTCTGCATGGCATCCTTTTTAAGCCTCCGAAGCATGTGTGGAGCAACAAGTTTCTTCAGTTCCTCCACTTTTTCTGCAGTTGTAAGATCACTAAATTTCTCCTCAAATGATGACAGAGAAGGGAATGAAGCAGGTTGCAAAAAATTTAGCAAGTTATACATTTCACCAATGTTGTTTTGAAGAGGAGTACCA
This sequence comes from Pouteria glomerata, assembly GCA_035590655.1. NCBI lineage: Eukaryota > Viridiplantae > Streptophyta > Magnoliopsida > Ericales > Sapotaceae > Pouteria > Pouteria glomerata. Next base: position 23,555,468 of record JAVXUM010000030.1, read on the forward strand.
GTCAACAATACACGGTGTTGGAAAGAAAATGAATTGAGCAAGCTGAAAAGCTTACTGCTTGAGTTCTTCAGACGATGCCCCTCATCAACTACAAGAACTTCCCAAGGAACTGCACGTAGATGAGTGGAATCGGCAAGAACCATTTCATAAGTAGTTAAGAGGACATGGAATTTATATGAAGCAATTTTCTTATTCAACCCACATGGATCACTGGCATGCCATTCATACTCACGAATTATGGCTCTTGCTTTTGCACAACCATGATACTCCACAACATTAAGGTTAGGAGCCCATGACGCAAACTCTGCCATCCAGTTAGGCATTGTAGAGAGAGGGACCAAAACTAAACATGGCAATATAGCTTTGAACTCAAAATATAATGATGAAATAAAAGCACAAGCCGATACTGTCTTTCCAAGACCCATCTCATCAGCAAGTATTACATTTTTGGATCTGATCCAGCATTTACGTAACCAATTCAGTGCTTCTAGCTGATGCGGAAACAATGCACCTCCATGCAGCTCCTTAGGTTGCTCAGTGAGAGTAACTATCTCACTTTGTTGAGAATCACCCTTTCCCCTTCGTGCACCATCATTCCTAGTATCTTTTTCCAACGTCTGACGTTCAAAACGATTAAATAAATCAATCAGATAGGATGATTTCATAATCACAGGTTCTTCAATTCTTTCCCAAGTGCATTCATCATAAGGAAGACCAGTCCATTTTATAAAAGCTTCATCTGAACCAACTTTGGGTGAACGAAGAGCAATTACCCGCTGAGGAATCTTCCATTGTTCTTCACAGATATTAATCACTGCTGTCCCATACTTTGCCTTGTAATTATCTAGTTTTCTCTTTGCTAGAACTTTCAGCTGGGATTCAGAAACCCAACTGTTGTGAATATGAGACTTCCCAACCCACTTGACTAAAAACTCATATGAGACTGTTACTCCATCAAAGGATGCCAGTTCAGTAAAGACAGATGCCTGAATTCTATTATCAGAACAATTATTCATTCCCATTTCTACATTTGAATCCTTTGTGTTGTTGGTTTCATGAGAAACAGGAGTTTGACAATTTCTTGAAAGCTCACTATTGTCATGACTTCCTGAACAACCAGCAGTAATGTTCTCTCCTGTAGAAATATTCTCAGATGTTTTCTCCAATCCGGCAGCATTCACAACTGTGTCATCTCCTTTATTGTACATGGCTGTAGAGCTGGAACCATTAGTGTCTCTCTTGGCTAAATCAATGGCCTTCTCTTCTCTGTGCTCTTTAATCGCAGATCTTCTATATACATGTATCTTTTCTCTCCCATTGCTTTTTCCCCCATCAGATTGGCTGATGATGTTGTGACTGCCCTTGGTATAATTGTCAGTGGTTGCCCCATCTAAAGTGGTAACAGCTTTAGGATTTTCCTTTGCTATGACATTTTGGGTTTGCAGAAGTGGTAAATCCTCTGAAGCCAAGTCATTTGCAACCATCACAGAGATCTGACATGAGTTCTTGCTGTCACCTTGCACTCGGCACCCTAAGACCCGGTCAACCTGTAATATACATAAAATAACATCCCTAAGTTATCTCAAGAAAGGGGGGAACCAGGAAACAAGGTATATTACAGTGCCTACCAAAAAAGATCGACTTCTACCTGTTGAACTTCACCAGGATCATGATCTAAACATGTAGCAATTCCATCTGCAATTTTTCCTGCTTCGTGAAATATATGCGACAGATCTCTTGCTTCCTCTCCAACATGCTGTATCAAAGATCATACAATATATAATTAAAATAACAGCAAAAATTATACACCTACTATAAAGATACCAAGGTAATAGCAGAACAAAAATGGAAAAGGTATCTATTGAGTGATGATGATGCTCTTCAGCACTTTGCAATACCTATGCATGTAAGAATGGAGTTTCAAGGGTCTCTTCTTTCACAAAGTACCTGTCCGTAGAACTTTAGGCTTCCAACAAAATGCCATTAGGCATTCATACGGGCCCAAGGCTGGTAATAAGGATCTCCACGGAATATTTGGAAAATTCTTCCCTGCTACCAACTCATATAAGGCATGGTACTCTTTTCTTCTTTTCAGTTTCAGGTAGATAAATCGATGAATATTAAATGCTTTCTCCATCTATCATCCACAATTACTTAGGGACGCATGTATATCTAGTAAGTAAAACTAATGTCTTCTGATTCATCATCCCAAAATGAATGCATTTTCCCTAAATGTTGTGCTCTTTTCTTCTACAGAAACAACGATTTGTATGCTAAATTTCTAAATGCTTAACAATTCATGACCTCATATATTTATTGAAATTATTCAACTTGCAAATAGGAACTGACCAGCAGACAATCAATGATGCTGGAAAAGTGCTCAAAAAGCATGCCAGAGACCAACACTAATAGGTCTCACATATATGAAAGCACCCAAAACTTCCTCTATTACCACGCATTGATTTTGACCAAATTTTGGTTTAAATCGGTTACAGAAGAAAAAAAAACAAAAAAAGGGAACACAAAAAGAATAATACCTCATCTTTTAGTTTAATATCTGCATTCATGGTTTGAAAATCCTCCTTAGACCCTGATGCAGAAGCCCCATTATCTGCGCTACTACGTTTTCGAAGCAATTTGCTAATTCTGGGAGATGCAGAACATGTTTTGGAACCACGTTTAACAGAAACATCAGTCGTGCATTTACCTTCATCAGTCCTAGGCTTCTTTAGACCATCACTTGTACAAGTCTTATGCTTTCTTTTCCTGTCTTTTTGAGCAGCTGCACCTGAAGCAAGAACTTTTTTCCCTGTAGATCCATAGTCATCAAGCAAGTCGGATTTCCTCTCTCTTTTTTTGGTAGATGAGTCAGGTTTCCTGCCAGTAGCTTCTTTATTTGGTGAATCCACTTTCCTCGATAGAGAAGAAACTTCCACTTCAGGAGATATTGACTTCTTTTCCTCCAGCTTGTCCATAGGAGATGATTTGGATTTTCTCTCATTTTCAAGATTCACACATGGTAAATTACCTTCCGGAGACCCATTGGGAGGAAGCTGAACAGGCTCTGCAGATGCATTGATATGCTTTTCAAAAGACGGTACTCCCTGAGGTAAGGAAGATTTTCTTTTGCTCGTGGACCTTTTCTTTCCGAGAATGGAGCTTCCAAAGATCTGGGTTACCTTGTCAGTAGCAGACGGTTTAATTGCAGTTTTAGATTTTCCACTAACAACAGTTGTCGTAGTCCGCTTTAAGTTGGGATCCAGATTATTTATGGGCCCGTTTGAATCACTTTTCTGACAGCATTTTGGGCATTGCCACTTTCCAATTGGAACACGCTTGGGTCATAAATTGAGAGATAAAACAAAAGAAAACAAGTAATAATTAGCATTAAATGAGACAGGTTAACCAAAAACAGAAAAAGTTCAGCTGATACATAAACATACCTTAAGAGGAGGATTAAGACACTGAAGGTGATAGGTTCCAGGGCAGCTATCGCAGCAAAGCAAGTTTCCACGAAGATCGCAGATCACGCATTCATAATAATACTGGACAACAAAAGAAACGAGTAGATAACGAGTCTCAAGCAGTTTCTAAATGCTTACAAGTTACAACTCTCTCATAATAGGGCAAAATGTGTTTAAACTATTACATCCACTGGCCATCTTAGGTTAGGAAACTTTATAGCTTAGGCTGCTCAAAAGACTGAAAGTATGATCCTGCCTGAATTAACAAATATATTAACAAAAAGAAAAGGCACAACAATGAAGAGTTAAGAACCAGAGCAGCAGGCAGAAAATGCCAAAGAAAACAGAAGTTCTTGGGAACATTTGAAAGATTGCCATAACAGTTCTACATGCCTTTGCAGCTTCCTTGTTTATAATTCTTTAATTTCCATTCTAAGGAGACCTCCTCTCCTTTCATACATCTCCTTCTCTTGTTAATGGTATAAAATTTCTCATTTAAGAGAAAAAGGGGGACGGGAAGATAAGAAGATTACTCACCCCATCATTTCCTTTCTTCTTGCTGGAAGAATGATCAGAACTTATTTCAGTCCTAAACCTTCGTTTAGATGAAGTATTTGTAGGAGATTCCAAGGATATCAAATTGCCTTCTTTACCTTTGGATACATCTACACTGCATGAAAGCTTTCTCCTTTTGCGCTTTGAGACCCAGTTCCGGTTAATCATTTTAATAGCTGTTGAACCATTATCCTTCATCTTTGGAAACTGGGTCTAACCTTTATTATTAGCCCTGAAAGGAACGTTGTCATACAATGACGAAGAAATTCAGGCATTAAATACTCAACATTCTGTTCCTACACTGCACAATTATGGAAGAAATTAGTAATTGGAGCAATCGCATTAAAACCAGGACATGTGGTCATGGTATACATATTATCTACATAAATGTGGACAAACAAAAGCTTGAAATCAAATGTTGCACCAAGCCTTCTCTACTAAATTACAGATATTTATGCTGTGTGTCAAGTTTATCAAGCAAACAGGTTACAAACGGTTAGCAAGTACAAAATAAGAAAGTAAAAAACTGCAACTCATAAAAGCAACAAAATGAGGATAAAGTCAAATAAAGTAGAATTAAACATCAAAATCCAACCATTACAACAAAAGCTTCAACATTCATAGTTAAACCAGATGCTAATGATGTGAGTAGGAACAAGAATACTGCAAGTTCCCACAGAACAGAAAAGGAGGAAGGAGATGCATGAGAATCAGGGCTTTTGTTTTCTTAATCTAGATCTTAGATTTCAGAATCTAATGAAGACCTTGAAACAACTCTTGCATCATGATGTAGGACGATAGAGAATAAAGTAAAGAGAGAGAGAGAGAGAGAAGAAGAGGGGGAGGGAGGACAAGCCACAAGGCTTCAATGACTCAATTTTTTTCATATTCGTCAATATGTAACCCTAATTATCTTAAGCTTTTAAATAGGCTAATACATATTACTAAAAATAAATCAAAAATCAAATATTCTAACAAATTCTACTTAAAATAAATCTAAATAAAATCTTTCCTAAAATAAAATAAATCTTTAATAAAATAAAGTAAAA
>JAVXUM010000030.1:23614152-23633623 GCA_035590655.1 Pouteria glomerata
AGCCCATATACAGTTTTTTCAGTGTATTAAGGCTCTATTTGGCCTAACAAAAGTTACCAAATTTTACCAAAATTTAACTATTTTTCGTACTTTCTTCCAATTAAATTTTAACACATATCACCTTTATGTTAAATCAACTGTACTTTTATGATACTTTTTGTCAAATTTTTTTTCTTTCAAACACCCTCTAAATTCAGATTTACGCAATAATCCAGTAACTTTATGAGTTATACGTAATCTATTACTCATTTGTTGTGATGTGATGGATATGCAGCGATTCTCTTCTTCAGTAGCATGCTTTGGCAAGAAAAAGAAGTTCTAGGTATATATGCCACATAATATCTTTTTAGCTACATTTTCAACAATTTTAAGTGACTTGCCTCTCTTCTGATGCTAGGAATCAAGCAAGTCAATAGTCGGAAACTACTAGACAAGCAGCCTCTAGAGTTGCTGAAACGTCTTTGGAAACAATTTCTGTTATTAGATGATGCACAACTTGGAAACTTGCTTAAAACCCCTTGGAGACCTTTGTTTGTTGCCGCAGAGTTTGGAAACTTTGAGTTTGTTTTTGAGCTTGTTCATTCGTACCCTGACCTAATTTGGAAGGTTGATGAGCAAAGTCGAAGCATTTTTCACATTGCAGTCATGCATCGCCAAGAAAAGATCTTCAACCTTATTTATGATATTGGAGCTCACAAAGATTTAATTGCTGCCTACAAAGATACAAACAATACAAACATGTTACACTTGGCTGCAAAGTTGGCTCCATCCAATCGACTTAATATTGTCTCTGGCGCTGCACTTCAGATGCAACGGGAACTACTATGGTTTAAGGTAATGTGAACTTGTGTCACAATATCAATATTTGATTTGCAGGTATTTGATTAATTTGCACCTCTTTTAAATGGTTTAAACTTTTAGATAAGATAATTGCTAGTGATTTGAATAATACTTAGTTTGATTTACGCCTCTTTTTTAACAGTTTGAATTAACTTTTAGATAAGATAGTTACTTACCCTTGTGTGTAAAGAGCCTAAATTCTTCACAATGTTATTAGGAAGTGGAGAAGAATGTACAACGATCATACAAGGAGATGAGAGATATAGACGGGAGAACGCCTCGAATGTTGTTTACAGATGAGCATAAGGGATTAGTGAAAGCTGGGGAAAGGTGGATGAAAGGCACTGCCTCATCATGCATGCTTGTTGCTACACTGATTACCACAGTAATGTTTGCTGCAATCTTCACAGTACCAGGAGGCAACAACAATGAAGGCACCCCAGTTTGCCTTCAAGACAAATCATTCGTGGTTTTTGCCATATCGGATGCATTTTCATTATTCTCTTCAGTCACCGCCATACTAATGTTCTTGTCCATACTAACATCACGATATGCAGAAGACGATTTTCTCGAATGCTTGCCGAAGAGATTGATTGTTGGTCTTGCAACCCTCTTCTTCTCTATAGCATCCATGCTTATAGCTTTTAGTGCAACTTTTTTCTTAGTCCTTGGTCAGCATCTAGCTTGGGTTGTGATCCCAGTGGCACTCACAGCTTGTATTCCAGTTATGTTATTTGCATTTTTGCAGTTCCCTCTGTTGGCTGATATGATTTATTCTTCTTACGGCTCAGGAATTTTTTCTAGATGTAATATAGATATGCTTTATTAGTTCAACGGGGGATGCCATTTTGAATGTTCAAGAAGGGCCCTTTTTTTTTTAATTTTTATTTTTATTTTTTTTCAGAACATAGCAACTACAGTACAACGGGGAAGAGGGGACTGCCGAGTTCGAACCTGGGTTGATGGCTGATACGAGCCCTTTGCCGTTGTTTGATGTACTTGAAGTATTCTTTTTAGGTTAGGAATATGATAAGGGTATGTATTTTTTTCAAGTGTCATGTAAATTTTATTTTAATGTGATTACATGTCTATTTGATTTTACATGATTAATGTTTTGCCATCTGTATATATAAGATTTGTTTATTATTTTTATTTTATTCAACAATGAGTGTAAGTGCTAGCACTAAAAATTATAATGTTTTAAAAAATATTTTTTAAAAATATGAATAAATGTGAGTGTTCCAGTGTATTATGCACCTGTTTGTTGTCTAGCGAATATATGTTGCGTTAAATCTTTTTAAAGTGAAATCTAACAGCTCTTGTAATAAGTTTAAGATAAATAAAATATAGTAATTAAATCTAAATAAATATAACAACTAAAGATAAATAGTAAATTTTTAGTTATTTTTATTCTTAAAAATATTTAAATTTATATTAAAGATATGGTAAATTTTAATTTATTTTTATTTTTAAAAATTTAAATTTATGTTAACTTAAAATTTTGATATAAATTTTAAACTAATATAAATTTAGCAAACTCAAGATAAACTATTATTTTAACAAATAATCAAAATTTTAAATTAATATAAATTTAACTATTTTTAAAAAATAAAATAATTTTAACTTTTTTTTTTTTTTTTAACTTTTAAGTCTACACTCATGAGAAATTAATTATGTCTATATCAGCTTTATCACATAAAAAAATAAAAGTAACTATAAAAAATCTAAAAAATGAAGTTTCTAATTGAACTGATTGGTTTGTTCTATTCCTTTTTAATAGAAAAATTTTCCAAATATAAAGATTTTTATAAATAAAACAATAGGATTTCATATTCAAATCAAGTCTTAGTTTGATTCCTAAAACTATTGACGTAGAAAAATAAACATAAAATTTAATCAATATGTTTATTGTATATATATTAGTTCAAATTAGTTAAAATCCCTAAATTTTCAAATTTTTTCATATTCATATTTTTTTAGAGAAAGAAAATCAAGGAAAGTCTTAAGGCACATGATTTCCTCACTTTTTTTGTTTTTCTAATTTTCATAAGTAAACATTATAGAAAAATTGTTTCCATAAAATGCCAACCCAAGCATGTTTTTTTCTTCAGGTTTAGATTTTTATTTTTATTAAATCTCATATTATATATAAAAAAATTAGATATATAAAAAAATAGAAGTTATATATATCTTTATAGCTTTAAATAGAATATATTTTTTCCCACTCTTTTAGAAGAAAAAAGGGAAAAAATTGAAAATAAAATCCCAAAACTTCTCACTCACACATTTCTAAATCTTAGTCTATAATTAAAACTATATCCTTTTAAAAATGTAAAATTAGGTAGAAAAAAAAATCTAAGATTCTATTCTTTGATTATAGGTGGGTTGAATTAAAAATAAATAAAAAAATTTAAATATTTTTAAAAGAATAAATAAAATCACATATATTTTGTAAATTGAATCCAACACTGGAACATAAATTACATTATTAATATATTTTGGGTACTATGTCACATCTATGAGAAGGTTGTTATTGGGAAGATTAATGTTGTGTAGTTTGAGAAAAATCAAAATAACATTTATAATAGTAAAATAATAATAATAATAATTAATAAACTTTTAAATATATATATAGATATTTGAATATTACTAATAGATCTAATAGATTTGATTTGAATCTATCTTTAAAATTTTTTTAACCGTTGGTTTCTAGCATTTTATTTTCGGTTACAAAAAAATTTAAAAAATCTCCTAAAATTTTGGGTGAAAACATTAATCTCCTAAATTTTTGGATGAGCATTCATATTTGTAACGGCTCTATAATTGATGATGCCATTATAAGATTTGAACCGTTTTAAAATCTCTTAATTCAAATATCTTAGATATATAAGACGTCTTTTAATTCATTCTTCAACTACTCTTTGTTTTGCTTTTCCATTCTAATTCAATCCAATCATTGCCAATTACATAAAATGCAGAGCCAAAACAAAAACCAAACCCAGTCTCCAAATCCTAATCCTAATCCCAGCCCATCTCCTGAGGATTTCAGTCTGAAGGAGACATCGCCAAACCTCGGTGGTGGAAGGGTGTTGGGCAATGACAGAGTTGCCACAACCTTCGACATCGTCGAGCAAATGGAATACTTCTATGTCAGGGTGGTCAAGGCCAAGGAATTGGCTCACAAGGATGCTAATCGTTCTTGTCACCCTTACGTTGAAGTGAAGCTTGGTAACTACGTGGGTTCAACCAAGCATTTTGAGAACAATTCCAACCCAGAATGGAACCAGGTGTTCGCATTCTTAAAAGATCGAATTCAGTCCATCTCTGTTGAGGCCATTGTCAGGGACAAGGAATTGGGTGGGGACGATTACATTGGAAAGGTTTCGTTCGAACTCTCTGATGTCCCAAAGAGGGTCCCCCCTGACAGCCCATTGGCACCACAATGGTATAGATTGGAGAACAAAAGTGGGGAAAATTTTAGAGGAGAGTTGATGCTAGCTGTTTGGATGGGGACTCAGGCCGACGAGGCATTCCCGGAAGCTTGGCTTTTGGATGCTGCCGGAGTTAACGGCGATGGCGTTGCAAATATCCGTTCAAAGGTATATCTATCACCTAAGCTTTGGTACCTTAGAGCCAATGTGATTGAGGCTCAGGACTTGCAGCCTAGTGACAAAAGTAGGCCTCCGGAAGTGTTTACTAAGGTTGTTCTTGGGAACGCGGCTATGAAAACCAAGTGTTCTCAAAGCAAGAACGTCAATCCCATGTGGAATGAGGATTTGATGTTTGTGGCCGCAGAGCATTTTGAGGAACAGTTGTTTCTTAGTGTGGAAGACAGAGTAGCACCAGACAAGAATGAGGTTCTGGGAAGTTGTAGGATTCCTCTGCAGAGTGTGGAGAAGAGGTCAGAATGTGAAGGGGTGAATAGCAGGTGGTACAACCTCGAGAAGCAGGTGGGTGGACAGAAGCAGGAGTTACAGGTTGTTGGTAGGATTCATATGAGGATCAGTTTGGACGGTGGGTATCATGTTCTTGACGAATTAACTCAGTACAGCAGCGATCTCAGAGCAACCGCCAAGCACTTGTGTAAGCCCAGCATTGGGGTTTTGGAATTGGGGATTTTGAGCGCTCAAGGGTTGTCGGCAATGAAGAAAAAGGACGACCGAGGAATTACAGATGCCTACTGTGTCGCCAAGTATGGGCAGAAATGGATTCGCACGAGGACGATCGTCGATAGTTTTAATCCAAAGTGGAATGAGCAATATACCTGGGAGGTTTTCGACCCCTGCACTGTAATTACAATCGTGGTATTCGATAACTGTCATTTGCAAGGAGTAGACAAGGATGGGGGAGCAAAGGATGCGAGAATTGGCAAGGTTAGAATTCGGCTATCTACCCTTGAAACTGATCGGGTTTACACGCATTCATACCCACTCATGGTCTTGCATTCTTCTGGGGTGAAGAAGATGGGAGAAATTCAGTTGGCTGTGAGGCTTACTTACTCATCTTTCTTTAACATGCTCCAGATGTATTCACAGCCGGTGTTACCAAAAATGCATTATATTCATCCACTGTCCATTTTTCAGCAAGATACCTTGAGGCACCAGGCTACTCAGATTATCTCAATGAGGATGAACCGTGCCGAGCCCCCACTGAGGAAAGAGGTTGTGGAGTATATGCTAGATGTGGGTTCACACATGTGGAGCATGCGAAGAAGCAAAGCCAATATCTGCAGGATTTCTGATGTCCTGCGTGCCCTGGCTACAATTTGCAGATGGTTTGATGAGATATGCACTTGGAAGAGCCCTTTCAAGACTGTATTTGTTCACTTCCTGTGCTTGATACTAGTCATCCACCCAAAACTAATCCTCTCCACAATTTTGTTCTCCCTTCTGGTGGCTGGCCTTTTGAACTACAGGAAGAGACCGAGACATCCTCTTCACATGGATGCCAGGCTTTCTCATGCAGATATAGCGCATGCCGATGAACTGGACGAAGAGTTCGATACGTTTCCATCTTCCAGGCAAGCCGATGTTGTGAGAGCAAGATATGACCGGTTGAGATGTATTGCTGCTAGGGTGCAAACAGTTGTTGGAGACTTGGCAACTCAAGTGGAGAGGTTCCACTCTTTGCTGAGCTGGAGAGATCCGAGAGCCACAGCTCTGTTTATAATATTCTGTTTGATTGCTGCTGTGTTGATATTGTTCACTAACATCCGAGTGCTATGCATTCTCATGGCTTTTTATGTGCTAAGACATCCAAGGTTCCGTGATAAGCTGCCTTCGTTGCCCTTTAATTTCTTCAGGAGGTTGCCTACAAGAGCAGACTGCTTGTTGTGAGAACCCCCGAGCTACTTGGTTATTATAAGGTGCTTTTGTTAGGATATTCAGTCAAGTTCTTGTCTTATCCATTCAACCCTTCAATTTGAATGGAGAAGGCGTTAAGGCCTTTTTTTACATCTGCGGAAGGGAGCTGATTAATTGGTGTGTGTGTCCTCGAGGCACTAAATTAGACTCATAATCCACTGGTCATAGGGCACACAAAACACACTTCTTGTTTGCTTTCTTTGTGCGAAGGATATTTCGTTCAATCAAATTTGGAGTACAAACAAAGTTGTTTGAATTCTCCTAATAAATCCATTAACATGCAATTCAGATTATTTAAATACCATAAGTTCTAATTCTAATTCAATAACTGAGGGATACAACAAAAGAAATTAGACCCTTAATATATGGAATTGATTAGCCACTCTATCAAGATACTCACACAATCAAGAACAAAAATCTGGTTATAACCATCGAATCAAAGAAAATTTAGTAATCATTTCTCACATTTTTTTCTAACAATTTTTTGGATAACAATGTCATACATGCCATTGTAAAATAATTGTTCGGAAAATTTACCTAATGGATTGACTTAAATTTGCTTAGTCAAACCCATTAAGTTCCCTAAAAGAGATAATATTTTTTTTATATACTACTAATAGATGTAGTAGCTTTGATCTGAATTATCTTTAAAAGTTTTAGCCAGAATTAATCTCCTAAAATCTCATACTAGAATTCATATTTGTAACGGCTATATAATGGGTATTTATATTTGTAATGTTGATTGCCACTTCAAATTTTTTATAAGGTTTTAACCGTTTTAAAACTCTTAATTCAAATCTCTCTGATATATAAGATGTTTTTCAATTCATTTGTCTTTTCATTCAAATCTAATCCAATCCAATCATCACAAGTTACACGTAATGCAGAACCAAAATCAAAACCAAAGCCAAAGCCAAACCTGTGTCTTAGAATCCTAATCCTAGCCCAAACCCACATGAGGATTTCAGCATATCGCCCGCCCTGGGCGGTGGAAGAGTATTGGGCAATGACGTAGTTGCCACAATCTTTGACCTGTCGATCAAATAGAAATACCTCTATGTCAGGGTGGCCAAGGGCCAAGGGCATATGCTAATCGTTCTTGTCACCCTCACGTTGAAGTGAAGCTTGGGAATTACAAAGCGCCTTTTTATGTGGAGGTTTAGGAGCTGGTTCTCTCCTAGTTGACAAGACCAGTGATATCTATGATTTTTAGTGTGGGGGTATTGGACTTGGGAACTTCCTACGTAATTTCATCGCAGGGAGATGGCAGACATGTAATAATTTGAAACGTATGCTTTTGTTTAGTTATTTTCTGGTCAACTTGGATGTATAAAATGTAATATAATAAGAAGACTAACTACTCTATAATAGATTTCATGAAGGCAAGAGCTTATACACCTTCCAATTTCATGAAGTTGAGGCCTGTGCAGTTGTCCAGAGGAGGTCTAGTGTTAAACAAAGTGAGACAAGTATCATGGGTGGGTTTTCACTACATCTGTATAATAAATGTTTCTATGAAATCGAAGCTTCACATCCCTTTGCACAATGCTTATGCCCAATAACAGAACGAATGCCAAAACTGCAAAGCTGGCAGTTGTTTCTACGAATTAAGTCAACCTATATCTGGATTTTCATTTATTGCCTTTAGTTTTCTAGTTCATCCTTTTGACTCCAAGAATTGTGGGGGCAATTACGGTCCGCATATGTGTTCCAGACCCACTTGGGAACTGCAGCAGTGCTGTCGGATTCGATCTCCATCTTCATAATCATTTTGCTCCTCCATGTATCTGATTTGTACATATTTTGTCTTAACGGTTAATTTGATATAGTTGTTTGTTGTTTAGTTCACACATCATGATAATTTTTTTTTTTTTTTTTGACAATAAATAATGAAAAAATAACATTTTTTCTAATATAAAATTGGCTCATAGTTAACTGAATTTGGCTACTAAAAGAAATCAAGGGAAGAGAGAGATAATATTGAATTAGATTAAAAAGAAGATGACGAATAAAACACTTGGGGTAGTCTTTGGCAAGGTGACAAGCCCTTCAAAGAAAATTTAGGGCTTGCTTTTGCTTTCAAAACCTTTGTTAACACCTGATGCTTTGCGTCTCCCATTTTTTTTTTTTTTTTTTTTTTCACATTGGGATTGCTGGCATAATAAGGATAGGATATCCCTAAAGCACAGAGAATTTATGAAAGGCATTTTTTCCAATGTGAAAATCGATCAAATCTGGAAACAAACAAACATCTACAACTAATATAAAAGTTAGTGCTCCCAATTCATTCAAAAAATGTTATAACAGCATAAAAAGATAATAAAAAAACTACATGAATTTCCTTTTTACAATTTGATTTATTTTTTTAAGCTTTTTTAACTATATCTTAATAAGAGCAATCTTATTTTGTTAGAAAAATTACCAGAATAAAATATTAGAATGACATGTATATTTTACGATTTTATCACTTTATATGAGAACACCCATTAATTTTTTTGTTTTTTAATTTTAGAAATAGCATTGTCACATCTTCCTAATAATTAATTATGAAGAGCATTTTGACTTGGAGAACCCAAAAAGAAAGGGGAGGCGAACCCCAAACAAAAGGGGAGAACACAAAGAGTGCCATTACACTCTCCAAATATCTTAATTTAACAAAGAACCCAGAAAGCATAGCTATAATTATGATTTGCACCACATAGGAGGCTTAACTCATTTTGGGCATGCTTGCTTAGACAAGGGCAGACAAAGATGCAATAACAAGTTGGAATTGTGCATTAACCACTTGAAGCCTATTATATATTTTCCTTTTCCTTGCCAAAATAAGAGCATAAAATCTGCATATGTTTTTAGAAGAAACTGTTGGATTGGGTTCACTTTTTCACTTTTAAACAAAAGTTTGTTCCTTCCCTCACAGAGACAGCTTCCTCATCAAAACATTCTTTTCTTTACATAGAAAAAACAAAAATGCATGGCTTCCACCTTAGAAAGAGAGAGAAACCTTTACGCTTCCTTTCTCTCTGTGTTATTTAGTGTCTGTACTTTGTCGATTGGAACCTCTTTGCTTCAGAATCGAGTTTCAGTTTTCTTGTGGGTAGCTACTTCCTAGAAGCTGCAAAAAAAGAAAGAAACGAAAGAAAAGGAAAGATGAAGCTGGTGGTGGAAGTTGTGGATGCTCATGACCTTATGCCCAAAGATGGTGAAGGGTCAGCCAGTCCCTTTGTAAAAGTTGATTTTGAAAACCAGTTGAGCAGAACCAGGACTGTCCTAAAGAGCCTCAACCCCATTTGGAACCAAAAACTTGTCTTCAACTTTGACAAAACCAAAAACTACCATCACCAGTCCATTGAAATCTCTGTTTACAACGAGAGGAGACCTATCCCTGGCCGAAATTTTCTTGGAAGAGTAAGACTTCCTTGCTCAAATATTGTCAAGAAAGGTGAAGAAGCTTATCAAAAATACCAACTAGAAAAGAAGTGGTTTTCCTCTTTCGTCAAAGGTGAGATAGGCCTCAAAGTCTATCTCTCACCAGAACCAGAATCTGAGCCAAATCCTCTTCCTTCAACATCTCCACCACCACAGCCACAATCAGCACCTTCCCATCCTCCTAACTTTGCTCCTTCAGAAACTACAAACCTTATCAGTAATTCATCACCTGCTTTCCCTGAACCAGAAGATATCATCACTTCAGAGCTCGGAAAAGAAATTTCTGCTGCTGCTGCAATTGTTACAGCAGAACCTAACTCTGAGGAGATTGATCGAGCCAAAGAGACGAAGGAGGCAATCAAAGGGCCTGTCCAATTAAAAGCAGAGACAATCCAACACACACACAAATACCAAGCTCAGCAGCAAGCAGATCTTTCTTTGAGGAAAAGACCAGAAGGTGTCCACTTCACAATGCATCACCAGGTAAATCCACAAGCACATCCTGGCCAACGAGATCAAGACTACGAATTAAAAGGCACCAATCCCCAGCTTGGGGAGCGATGGCCAAATGGGGCAGGATATGGTGGAAGAGGCTGGCTGGGTGGAGAGAGGCACACAAACACTTACGACCTTGTTGAGCAGATGTTTTACCTCTACGTCCGAGTTGTGAAGGCCAAAGATCTCCCTCCCAGCGCCATTACTGCTAGCTGTGACCCCTATGTGGAAGTGAAGCTCGGGAACTATAGAGGAAGAACAAAGCACTTTGAGAGGAAGATGAACCCAGAGTGGAACCAGGTCTTTACCTTCTCGAAAGAACGTGTTCAATCTTCAGTCCTGGAAGTTTTTGTAAAGGATAAAGAGATGGTGGGAAGAGATGACTATCTGGGCAGGGTGGTCTTTGACTTGAATGAGGTCCCAACCCGGGTTCCACCTGACAGTGCGCTTGCTCCTCAGTGGTACAGATTGGAGCACCCGCGTGGGCAAGGAAAGGTGAGGGGGGAAATCATGCTTGCAGTCTGGATGGGAACACAAGCAGATGAAACATTTCCAGATGCTTGGCATTCAGATGCTGCTTTTGTTCATGGAGAAGGTATTTCAAGCATTCGCTCAAAGGTTTATGTCTCCCCAAAACTTTGGTACCTCAGAGTAAATATCATTGAAGCTCAGGACATCGTTCCAAATGACAGAAGCCGCATGCCTGAAGTTTTTGTGAAAGGTGAGGTAGGGAACCAAGTTCTAAAAACTAAGATATGCCCTACATCATCAAACCCTCTTTGGAATGAAGATCTAGTTTTTGTAGCTGCAGAGCCTTTTGAGGACCTACTGGTCCTTACAGTTGAGGACCGTGTGCACCCCTCAAGAGACGATGTTCTGGGGAAAATAAGTCTACCACTCGACATTTTTGAGAAGCGGCTCGACCACCGTCCAGTTCATTCTCGGTGGTTCAACCTGGAGAAGTTTGGGTTTGGTGTCCTGGAAGCTGACAGGAGGAATGTGCTCAAGTTCTCCAGCAGGATACACATAAGGGTTTGTCTTGAAGGTGGGTACCATGTACTAGATGAAACAACCATGTACATAAGTGATCAGCGGCCAACAGCACGACAACTCTGGAAGCAGCCTGTTGGAATACTGGAGGTCGGCATTCTGGGTGCACAAGGGCTTCTGCCTATGAAGACGAAGGACGGCCGAGGCAGCACAGATGCTTATGTTGTGGCAAGGTATGGGCAGAAATGGGTCCGGACAAGAACAATTCTTGACAATTTCAGTCCCAAATGGAACGAGCAATACACATGGGAAGTCTATGATCCCTGCACAGTTATCACAATGGGAGTCTTCGACAACTGCCATTTGGGAATTGAGAAACCTGGTGCCGGTGCAACACGAGACTCACGGATTGGAAAGGTAAGGATCCGCTTGTCAACTCTAGAAGCTCATCGGATTTATACACATTCCCACCCACTTCTTGTTCTCCAACCATCTGGGGTGACGAAGATGGGTGAGCTCCAATTAGCTATTCGATTCACTAGCCTATCCCTAGCTCACATGATCTATATCTATGGCCACCCATTGCTGCCAAAAATGCATTTTCTACATCCTTTCACAGTCAACCAACTGGAAAATTTGAGGTACCAAGCAATGAACATCGTGGCAGTGAGGCTTGGCAGAGCTGAACCGCCCCTCAGGAAAGAGGTTGTAGAATACATGTTAGATGTGGATTTCAACATGTGGAGCATGAGAAGAAGCAAAGCTAACTTCTTCCGGATAATGTCACTGCTCTCAGGAAGCATCTCCATGAGCAGATGGTTCGGGGATGTTTGCCACTGGAGGAACCCTATTACATCAGTTCTAGTCCATATTCTATTTCTGATACTGATATGGTACCCTGAGCTTATACTTCCAACTCTGTTTCTCTACATGTTCCTCATTGGACTCTGGAACTATAGGTTCCGGCCAAGGCACCCTCCTCACATGGACATTAAGCTCTCGTGGGCAGAAGCAGTGCATCCAGATGAGCTCGACGAAGAGTTTGACACATTTCCTACTTCTAGACCAAATGATACAGTTCGAATGAGGTATGACAGGCTTAGAGGTGTAGCAGGGAGGATCCAAACTGTGGTGGGAGACATAGCAACACAGGGGGAGAGATTTCAGTCGCTGCTCAGCTGGAGAGATCCAAGAGCAACCAGCCTTTTCATAGTGTTCTGTCTTTGTGCTGCAATGGTGCTTTACGTGACCCCATTTAAAGTGGTGGCCTTGGTTGCTGGGTTGTACATGCTGAGACACCCTAGGTTTCGAAGTAAGTTGCCTTCTGCTCCCAGCAATTTCTTCAAGAGATTGCCAGCTCGAACAGATAGCTTGCTTTAAACTCCAATGTCTTTCACGTCCTTGGGTTTGTCTAAATATGTATTGTTTCATTTGATGGTTTACCATATTCAGCGTGTGACTTTCAATAAATAGTGTGTGTATTCTTTTCCCATTCAAAGAAATATTTTTTAAGCATATCCATATCAGTGAGGGACGGCTTTGCATTAGATGGCCAGGCTAGTAGTTCATATTGTAATAATTTTTAAGTCAAAGAAAATTTCTTATCTGTCTCATTATCTATTTATTTATTGGATGGAGCTTTGAAGGGAACGGCACTGGAAACTTGAGAACAGTTTTGCAAGTCCTGCTAGACCAACAATCTATACCAAGGCCCAACCAAAACCGTTATCCAGTCTCAGGACTGTGCCACATCTGGAAATGGATGAAAAACAAATAAGAAACGATCTTTACCCCCAGCATTGAATAAAAATTTCAGAATCAATTGTAATTCCTACAGCAGGGGCATATACAAGCAAAGAATATACATTCACTGACGATCTGCCCATCATAAACATCCATGGAGGCCCTGCTGAACCATCAAAACAGCTTGTTGCTCGAGAACTCAGCTTGAGTTCGATTTGAGATATCAAATGAGTCCAATTCAAGCTTTCATTTTGAATTATAATTTTTCAAACTAAAATGACATTGCTTTGATAAAACATACTCGCAAGCAAAACTCAGCACCAATTATTTTTTACTGAACCAAACTCAAGCCCTTTTACATTTGTTCAATTTGTCTTAAGTCAAACTTTGATGTACCCTTTAATGCCCTCAATGGGGCTGGAATCAATGCCGAATTCTTATTTGTCTTGCTATGCTGGCATAGGCCTGGTGCATAATTAGTACAAAATAATTAGTAAAAAACCTATTAACACAGAGCATTGATTCCAAGGCCAAAAGATCTTAAAGGAACACAACCCACTGCCAGTTCCGGAAACACAATCACTGAAGACAGCATTCAGCAACACCCATGTAGTGTGCAAACCCAGTTCAAGCTCATGACATGCTTGGAGAGAAATAAAACAAACAAATATGTAATAATTTATCAACCCATCATTTACCCAGATCAGAAGCCCCCACCCCCCTCTTTTTCCCAAAAAGGACTAAAACTCCTAGGAGGAACACACCAGAAAGTTGTGACTTTCACAACAGAAAACTCAGATCAAGATATATACAATTTGCACACTCAATTAAAACTCCCTATTGTTTATAGTGGAACGAACCAATGCAATTATTCATTATTCCAACATCAAGCAAACAAGGCAAAACAGAACCAAATGGAGGTGAAAATCTCAATATATATCATGGAACAAAAAAAGGTAATCCCTTTTGCGCTACCTAAAACAAGACAAAATTTAGATGATTGTCACCAACAAAAGCGTAAATGAGTTCAGCCACTAAACCAAGTTAAAAAAAAAAAACATAGGAGGAAAAAATCAGCCTTAAAAATATCAGTGCACCCTCTAAAAGACAAGCTCATGAGGTTTCATGCCTGCCTTGAGTGAAAACCTTGCAGCCAAATAAGCCTTCAAATCTGGAACTGCTTCAATTGACTTTATCAAGGATGCATCCACAGTTTTCTGATCATCTTTTTTCTCCTGGGGAAGGACATTCTTCTCCTACATTTTGCAGGGCAAAACAAATAACTCAAAAAAAACATGTAAACAAGCTGGGACCAAAAAAAAAATTGAAGTTTGGCGCCTATTTCCAAATTCTATATAAGATGATAAACAAACCTCTTTCTCTGCCTCAAAGAACTCGCCTTCTCCCTTTTTCTTCTTCTTCTCAACTTGCTTAGCAAAGTACTTGTCATCAAACTTTTCAACATTGACTCCAGATATGTCCAACTTGGTTGAAGTGCTAATCACATAAGACTGGTTTACACGTCTAAGTGGAACTCCATTAACCTTGAATGGTCCTGCAGCAGCAAGTTACCAACAAAAATGAGAATAGTCCAAAGCTATAAGTGAATATGATAACAAATCCAAATGAAAGGAGGCATGGGGAAACATTTTTAACAGACAAAAGCATCTAACAAACTAACTTTCAATGGAGCAGGTGATGGTGCCTCATAGGTAGAGCAGAGGCTAATAATTATCACACATAATAGACAACAAAAGCATGCAAACAATTTTTTCCAAAATGCATGCAAGCGATAAGAAAATCAGCATCTCAAACTTTAACGAAGATGCTTTTTTAACCAATCCATTTTCACAATTGGAGTCAGTATGTAGTAAATTGACTACCCAATCTTCCAGCAGCAAATATCCAAATCTAAAACTCTACACACACCAATAAATACAAGTTTGGATGTTGATTTAAAAGATGAACATTTCAGCTACAAGTATTCTGATATTCAAGGTAAAAAAACAAATTCCTTATTAAAAAATGTTCAAGTTTTTCTCCTAATATAATTGAATGTTTATGCAATAAGACACCTAATGGCAACAGCATTGAGTAGAATTGTTAAAAATTTATATCAGTGTAACAATAAATTTTTAAGAAAGAATCTTGCAACATAATATCAGCTAAAACTACCAAGAGAACTAGATCAGGATAAGGAATCAAAGAGATACAGAAACAAAAAGCTACAATTGAGTTCTCGAAAACAACAAAAAAACACATCTAACGGGGGAAAAAAATCACCAGTAACCAGAAGCAATCCAGATGTCAGCTGCTTCAAAAACACGACTCTCTTCCCCTTAAACCTCCCAGCCAAGATAATCAGCACAGTCCCCGGCGTAATACTAGCTCTGCACATACAACACAAGATACACATATACACGCGTACGAGAAAGATAAAAAGAAAGCCCAATACATATAGAAATATAAATCCATATACATCTGTATGTACATGTGTGTGCGTAAATGAGTACCTGAGCTTGGTGGGTTTAGGCTTGCGCTTGTTCACGAGAGGTTTCTTCACATCATCGGCGGGGTAGAACTTGGGGGGTTTCTCGGCGCGTAGGGCCTCCGCTGGCTTCTTGTCATGGCGGGGGAAGACGCCGCCGTTTTTCTCCTTGATTGCCCAGAGACCCCTCAAGTGGTACATCTTCGACCTCGAGTATTTGCCCACCCCTCGGATCAGATCTGGGTTCCGGCTGACCTTGGCACCCTTCTGCTTCGGAGCCATTGTTCCCAAGTGTGTCTCTCTCTTTCCTCTCTCTGCAAATGAATGCGAGACTCAGAGGGCTGCGAAGTCGAGAGAGGCTATAGACATACACATACACGGCGCTTTGTGTTGAGCCCTGGAAGAGCGAAGTAAAACCCTAGAAATCACAATTTCTTGAGCCCAGCTTGCGCTTGGATAAAAGCCCATGTAACGTTCCAGCCTATTCCTTCAATTGGGCCAACTTCTGAAAGTTTGTATGTCTCTTTTGTTGTCTTTGAAGTCAAATTATTTTCGTGTTAATAAGCCCATGTCTCGGGAAATCAATCTAGCCGTTTGATTAAAATTTAATAATTTGAGTGAATTCACACATCTTTAGGATTAGGAAAATATAAATGTACCTAAAATATAAATGTACCTAACTCAATTCTAGCCTAAAGCCTCATTTTATTTATTTTTTGTTTTTTATTTTTTGTTTTTGTTTTTGTTTTTTTTTTTCTATTTTGAACTTATTTTCTATTTTGTGCTGTTAAAAATAAAGAAAATAGTTTAAAACACATTTGATCACTTGTATTTTTAAATTTTATTTTAGAAATAAAAAATGAATTAACACATAAAATAAAAAATAGTAAAAAGTTATTTTAAGTATTTTTAATTCAAAACAAGAAAAATAAAGTATTTTTTTGTTTCCTTATATTAAAATTTTTAAAATATAAAATACATAAAATAAAAAATAAAAAATCAAACCAAATGGCACCTTAATTTTTATATAACAAGTTTAATCTCAATATCAGTCTTTTTTTTTTTTTTTTTTACTCCAATTTCTCCCAACTTGGGATGCGTTTGAGTGCAAAAAAATTTTTAAAAATATTATTTTTTTTTAAGTTTTTAATATTTTTTAATTTATTATACCAAAAATTTTTATTTTTTTTAAACATTCTCCGATATTTAGGACTGTTTTCGACTTTTATCAAAAAATTGTAATTTTCGAAATCAATTAATAAGATTAGTGACGGTGGCACCCGATCCACGTAATCAAACCCGTCCATTTCACCGCTGGCTCCGGTGGACGGTAGCTGTCCTAACTTGGGTGTGCTGGGCGAGTGTGTGTCCGTCACCCCCCACTGCGCACGTTATAACGAGGCTATGCCGACAACGCGATCATCAACAAAGTAAATGAAATGAACCAGCGAACCAAAGCCAGACACTCTTCTCAACACCACGATCCAAACAACTCCAATGTCAAAACCCAATCCCTAGCTTCCAAAATGATTCGCAAATCCGTTCTCAAACCAACCCTAGCCACCGCCATCGTGCTTGTGGCTTTCTATGCCTTAATCGACACTTTAGTTTACCCAAATCCCTCAAAGCTCGAACAGAGTCTTCCGATTGTTTCCCGAGAAAGTATTCCCTTCAAGTCTCCCAGAAATTCCGGCCCCGTCAAGGTCTACATGTACGATCTGCCCAGAAAGTTCACTTATGGGGTGATAGAGTCCTACGCCAAGGCTCGGGGAGGTGATGTGAAGGAGTTGAAGTACCCCGGGAATCAGCATTCCGGGGAGTGGTACTTGTTCGCCGATTTGAGCAAGGACAACCGGTCTGGGTCGCCCGTGACTAGGGTTTTGGACCCCGAGGAGGCTGACCTGTTCTACGTTCCTTTCTTCTCGTCCTTGAGCTTGGTGGTGAACCCAATTCGGCCTCCGGTTGTTGGCGTCGGGGACAGCCCGGTGTACAGCGACGAGGAGACACAGGAGGATTTGATGGAGTGGTTGGAGGAGCAAGTGTATTGGAAGAGGAACAAAGGGTGGGACCATGTTTTTATCTGTCAGGACCCGAATGCTTTGTACAAGGTTGTTGATAGGGTGAAGAATGGGGTGCTCCTTGTTTCCGATTTCGGGAGGTTGGGGCGTGATCAGGCTTCCTTGGTGAAGGATGTCATCTTGCCCTATTCACATCGGATCAAATCATATGATGGGGATGTTGGAGTTGAATCTCGTAAATCACTGCTCTTCTTTATGGGGAATCGCTACAGAAAAGAGGTAAATGCTTGCATTTCTGCATTTTTCTTGTGTTGGTTATTCCTTGGTTCCACTATAAGATGTAAAATTTGTGTTTATTCAGTCATTAAGACATGCTGGCTGACTGACATAAATATCCATGCATGTATAAAGAAAGAAAGAAAGAAAGAAGCCGTTTTCGGAATAATTAAACTTTATCCTTCTTTTCTAATGATGGTCTTGCCCCTATATTTGTCAATATGTGCTATTGACAATCAAAATTGGTAAATGGATATGAGTCTCATGCCCCCAGCAAAGGTTCATGGCCAAGCCTTAATTTTGTCAGTAGAATCAAATGCATAATATTTCCTTTTCCTTGAATTTTGGTTATTGGTGATAACGGAAATTGCTTGATTTATTATTTTTTGCGCAAAACAATGGTATTTGAATTGCTTTTTTTTTTTTTTTTTTTTTTTTTTTTTTTTCATGGAACTGCTCATTTGCCATCATTCTCAGTAGTTTACGGCAAATTGCACTTCTCTTTGCCCCCATCTTACTGTTCATAGAGCACTGGAGTCCGATAGATAAATAATGACCTCTGGATATTTGCAATAGCTATTTTGTTCTTTGTATCTGCATTTTAAGAATAGGAGTTGGGGTTTCTGTTTTTGTTCTTATCCATTTTGACCAAAATGAACTTGTGAAAGGCAATATCTTCTATCTACAATCAGAAGAGACGTGGATACAAGAAGAATTTACACATTAAAGGGTTCATGTGAACAATGCTGAAATGAATAATTTGGCTTTTCCCTTCTGCTTTTGGAGCATTGAGCTTGTATTTATATTGGTGATGACTTAAAATTCCAACTAAAACCATGGCCCTTTATTTTCTTTTTTGTTTGTCACCTTCTGGTCGCATGATGCTGCCTTAAAATTCCTGTGAACATGATTTTTTAATACTGTTGTGTCTGGCTGTTTTATACATGTGTGTAAGCTAACAATTGCTTCGATTGTAGGGTGGGAAAATTCGTGACTTTCTTTTTAATATACTTGAGAATGAAAAAGATGTCATCATAAAACATGGTGCTCAGTCTAGAGAGAGTCGGCGTGCGGCTTCTCAAGGGATGCATACATCAAAGTTCTGTTTACACCCTGCTGGTGATACTCCGTCAGCCTGTCGACTCTTTGATGCTATTGTGAGCTTGTGTGTTCCCGTTATAGTTAGCAACACTATTGAATTGCCTTTTGAAGATGTCATAGATTATAGAAAAATTGCAGTTTTTGTAGATTCAAACTCAGCTGTAAAGCCGGGATACTTAGTTAAATTGCTTAGGAGAGTAAGCAAAAAGAGAATTCTGGAATTTCAACAGGAGCTGAAAAAGGTATTTTCATGGAGACTCTTTCTCGCTAATTTATTATCCTGAATTATGTTATTTGTCTATGTTGCAGTCACATGCATACATAATTCATGTATGTGCTATATGTCTCCTTATCCTATCCATGTTTGACTACATATTTATAATGTGAACACAATGGCGATGTATGTGAAAGAAGAATAGTTGAGTATCAAGAAATCACAGCTCTAAGCTTTGATACTGGACTCATCTAAAAGTGTGCAGGTATTCATGTCAGATTCTCAACAGTTGGGCAAAGTTATGGGATGCATTTGTTGATTATGCACACAATTAGTATGTCTCATAATTTATTGTATAAATATATTTTGAATTATCATATTATATATAAAATGCTTTATGTTACTTTGTGAATGCCGTTTTACTCTAAAAATAAACTAATACCAAACCAAACCAAACCAAACTAAGCCTTTTCCCACTAGGTGGGGTCGGCTATATGGATTTGACGACGCCAAGAAA
>JAVXUM010000030.1:23633723-23644905 GCA_035590655.1 Pouteria glomerata
CTGAATATTGTGCTGGCTGTCGGCTACCTAACGCACAACCCTCCTCCTTTATCCGGGCTTGGGACCGGCTATATTAAAGAAACTCTAACATAGGCGGAGTTACTCTAAAAATAAACTAATATTTAAAAATATTAATATGCTGTTGGTTCCAATGTTCTTAAGTATGCTTGTACGTTCTTACACCCAAGTCCATGTCCCTAGGTTTTAAGGATGCATGACTTGGATTTTGAGCATGTTTGCTAAGACCTAAGAAGTATGTGGACAGGGAAAACACAATATGAAGATGGAACATTGAAGGATGCCAATTCATTATATAGTGAGTTTGAAGAAAAGGCCATACTATTTGCGTAGTGGTGACTACACTATGCAATCGCAGCAGTTTATAGGTGTGGTCCAGTGCGTGCCCCACAAGATGGATAGGTGGAAACTACATGCATATCATTCCCCTTGTAGAAATGAGGATACGATATGCAGTGAGGATACAAAATAAATATTTTTCTTAGTTATATATAATATCCATAAACCAATAATTGAACTAATGCATAGGTTTGGGGAGGAAAAAGTAATGCAGTTTTTGGAAATGAATGATCATCATTTTAAAGGTGCATCTTGCCTTTGTCACAGAGTAACGGGGACTCTGAAATCAATGTCAGATGCAAACGTTGACTAGTTATTTTCTTTGTTAAAATATGTTGTTTGAGGTGGCTCTCTTGTTTAGTTTTATGATAAATATGTTTTTCTCTTGAAGTGGTTTCAGTTGGACTCAGATGGACTGTGCTTTGTGTCCGATTATATATTCATACAACTTTCTTCTGTTGTGGGCTATGTTTTCAGTTGGACTCAGATGGACTGTGCTTTATGTCCGATTATATATTCGTACAACTTTCTTCTGTTGCAGGCTATGTTCTCGAAAGGGTCTTAAAGCCAATTTGCTTAATTGTCATCCTGCATCATGTCATTGCCAAGGAATATATTTTGTTGAATTATCATAGATGACATTTTTCTAACAATCAAATTTTGCTCAAATTTCATTGGATGGTTTAGGTGAAGCGATACTTCGAATATGATGATCCAAATGGAACGGTGAATGAAATATGGCGTCAAGTATCCCTAAAACTCCCCCTTATCAAACTGATGATCAATCGTGACAAAAGGCTTGTGAAGAGGGACTTGCCTGAGCCTGACTGCTCTTGTCTCTGTTCGAACCAGTCAGGGATCCGGACCACATTATGATACTACTTTCCCGGACTCTTTTTAAGGGTAAATGGAAGTTTTAAGATGTGTTCCAATCCCAGGCAGAGATTATAATGACGTTATTTACATCATTACATGTTATCAACAGAAACTTCCGTTCATCATGGCAGAAACATGGTACACAGGAAGTCCAGTTTCCTGAGGGAGAGATATTCATCCATATTCCCTGCAATCTAAATTTTGATTCATTTTCTGGAGGAATAGGGGGTTATGCTATTCAGGATAGAATAATGATCTGTTTACGTTTTGATGGCTGTTTTCTGTGTAGCTTCCTATTTTTTTCCCAATGTATTTTTGTAATTGGAGAGACTGACAATAGATGCTGAAGTCACAGTTTCTTGTTGTAACAATCATTACACAATGACAGCAATAATAGATCCAAACTATCTATTGCATTTTGATAGTGTATATAAATTGAGAGCTGCGGATGTAACTTGTTTTTTCTCTAAAGATTGGAGAAAGTTGAAAGTTGGAGTTTTTCTGAGCTGTCACCAAACATGCCCTATATCTATTTTTGAGAGCTAAGTACGAGTTTTCCTTGAGTTCTTACGTCTGGAAAGTATTCCGTTGCAAGTTGTTTAACTACTGTAGTACTGCTGTTTTGGCGTCGGTTTTACTCTTGCTGGAACTGCCATGTTTGTGTTGACATGTGACAATTTCCAACGTAGTATTTTTTCTTGTACACGGTTTGGTCACGCACGCATATATGTCCGTATGTATGAATGTATGTGTATCCAATCACCCCGAGTCCCTTTTTTCTAGTTAGTTTTGACATGGAAGAGCAGAAGGCTTAATTGATTATCCCCATTTTTATACCTTTTCCGTTTCAATTTCACCATAAATCAAACAAGAGAATTACTTAAGGATCTCATTCGTTTTTCATTCTTCTTTGAGAAATCATTGATCCAAACACAGTCTTAAAATCTTATCCATCTAACAATTCAAGTTTGAGAAATAAAAAATAAAAATAAATAAAGGTTCAGTGTTTCAATTAAGACGTAAAGTGAAATTCAATGCAAAAGGCAGAGAGATCTGAGGTAGAGTTTACATTTCTAATTAACATTTTAAGAATTTCAAGTTGTCACTTCCACCCCCACCCCCCTTTTCTTGTGTACTAATTTTCGAGTAAATGCATTAAGTACCAGAGAGCTGAAAAGGGGAGAGGAGGTGGAGGGAGTAAGCATGCGAAGGAATCATTTGAATCCTCGCAAATAATAGACAGGGAAGCAAGATGGACAGACTAGCGATCAACAACCATGTGTTGATTCATAAACGTATATAACATTGGGTTTAAAATGCTTGTGTCAAAACAACAGTGTATTATCATTGGAAGAAATTAAAAACAGGATAAAAATGTTAGTTTTGAGTAGTAGAATATAGGTAAATGTAATAGCTAGCTGCAGGCTTTAAACTGCCCCCTTAACTCATTATTATTAAGCACAATGCTACACGATACATAGACAGAAGACCAGCAAGAATACACATTCAAAAGCATGCTATATATCAACAAGGTGGGCAGCCCAATTGGTAAAGTGGTATCCCACCCAGGCAGACTTCAAATATTCGAGTCACCTCCCCACTCCATTCTCTAATAATAAATATATAACTGATGTTCTTCTTACATTGCAAAAAAGAAGCAGGCTATCACATTCTTATATATGCTTCTTCGGATTAAAGTTTAACCGCTAATAAATCATCCCCTCAAGCTTCTTCGGGAGTTATATTAATTCACCCCCTCATCGTCAGGCTTCTGAGTTCAAGCTACTTGCAACTGCACCAATTGGCTGTAGTCCTAGGTGCATGGGATCCTAAATAGAGTCCAGAGTACTTATTTCTTATATTTACGTCATATACTGATGTTTTAAGGCACTTAAGAAAAAAATAAATACTCCAATGGCAAATAAAATACAATGGCAGATGATCTGTTACTAGTCTATCGAAGCACAAGAAAATACATCCACGTCACAGCCTTGTGTACCTTGTTTGTGGAGGGGAGACGTAAAACTAGAAGGATATCATTTCAAAGAAACACAGAATCGAAAACAAAAAAAAAAAAAAATCCCCAGGCATTTGACACTGATCTAACCAGGCGGCCATTTCATCTGTCTCCCACCAAGTACATGCAGGTGGAGATGGTAAACTGATTGACCTGGCGGGGGAGAGAGAGAGAGTCAATTCAACTTCAACTTTAATAAATTTCTTGACAATCAAAGGAATGAAATAAGAAATTTGTAAGGAGAGAAATTGAAATGTAACAGATTATGACTTACATGCAGTAGGACCACTGTTGATAACAACACGGAATCCATCAAGAATACCTTCTTTCTCTGCTACTATTTTTGCCGCGTGGAGAAGTTCACCCAAAATGTCTCGGTGTCTTGCTTCAGCCTAATAAAAATAACAGGTTGCAACCACCAATGAGATGCCAATAAAGTTCAAGATTCATTTATTATGACAAACAGAAAGAAGAAAAAAGAAGAAGAAGAGGCAATGAAAAACTATGGTTTTATCCCAAGGGACAATTAGGAATCGTAAATGGACAGATTAACCAATTTGTCTGACGCGCTGGCCAGGTTTAGAGAAGAACAAGGCTTTAAGAATATTATTATTTTCGTTGTTGACAGGGGTGGAGCTAGCAATTTACATGTGAGTGAGCACTAATTATAAGACACATAAATAATTCAAGTCTTATATACTACATAAAATTTTCACTGACAAAAAGGGCCAAAAGTTGATAATTTTTTGTTTTATTAGATTGGTTGGGGACAATTGTATTGGTGTGTATTAGGCTAAAATTTGTTTTTTTCATTGGGTGCACACAATTGGTATTAGGCATTTTTTTTTCCTTTTCTTGGGTGGGCACATTTGGTATTGGGCTAATTTTTTTTTTTCTTATTGAGTGGGCAGAAGCGTGTCAGCAAATAATTTCATGTAACATCAATAAAGGAACAAACAGATATTGTTTCATAGCTTAAACAGCGTAATGTGAAGACCAACAGCCAAACTTGCATGAGTTCCTAGTATTAGAAGAATGATCACATTCCTAGTGGAATCACTTCTTTTCCAAATAGCCAAACTTGCATAAGTTCAAACAAAAAGTGAGCCGAGCAACCGTTTGATTATCAGCTCCACCGAAAATTACCTTGCTGAGCTGTGTTAATCCATCCCTAAATTTTGGAATGACTAAAACATGAACAGGAGCTTGAGGATTGATATCCCTAAAAGCCAAGACCTTGTCGTCTTCATAAACTACACTGGAAGGAATCTCCTTAGCAATGATCTTATCAAATCTAGCATAGAAAAAGATATTAAAAATTAACAAACATCCTTAAATCTGATCGTAAATTATAAAAAATCTAGATGAATTCAAATTTTTACAGCCAACTGAAGTTTAAGTTGGAACATCACAATTTTGACAAAGCTTGGTCTAAAAATGAATGTAATAAAAGGATTCATTTAGCCAACCCCAATAAGTTTGGGACTAAAGTTTTATTGAGTTATCAGTCTAGGAATGCTTTCATCTCCACACATTTGTGCAGGAATTAGAGGTACAAATGAATCTATGCTATTTAAGAACTTATAAAGGCATATGCTAAATCAAGATTATCTAAGAATTTATTTATTCTTGCCTGAGGTTATTCCTCACCATGTCCTCCAGTCTTCCTAATTGTTTTCACAATAATTGCCTCTTTCAAGTGCAAAAATAACTCATCTTGCTCAATGCAATTTATAGCCTTGTTTCAAGCACCAAGGATAGGAAGGGAAAATATTAAAAAAAAAAAAAGGAAAAAAAAGAAAAGAAAAGTAAAACAAATTGGGTTTCAGTGTACAACCACCTATAACAGCAACCAAAGAAATTTATGGTTTTAATGTAATTCAAAAGTGTGTTATGCATCATTTAGAGTTTAAAATTTAGGATGTGATAAAAGCGCCTTAGTCTTTGAGGTCATTTCTGATAATCATAATGCTACTGACAACGAAGCTTTTAAAATTTGAAGATCCCAAATTCATAACTTTCCAATTTAAATATATTAAACACAATTATGGTTTTTAAAAAAAAAAAAAGAAAAAAAAATCAAAATGAGGAATTAAGAAACATAATACATAGTTGGAGCTCCAGTATCAGCAGCTGCTCTTGCAGAAGTCTCTTCATCATTTGTAGCAGTAACGCGAGAAATGGCTCTGGCTCAAATCAAAAATCAAAAGCAGATTTACACAAACACATACATATTATTAACTTTTGGCCACAAAGATACTGATAAATGGGTCACATTGAATGGATGGATAAATAACGACCTGCGAAATCGAAAAGGAAGGAGAAGAGGACGCTGAGTCTGGGCACCAAAATGTCCTACCCTCGATGCTTTATTAGTCCCCAAAGCTCTTACAGTTCCCAAAGTCCTGTTTCAAAGAACAAAACCCAAATTTAATTATCTTCTATTTTTGAATCAGTCAGAGAGAGTGGGGAGAGGGAGAGAGAGAGAGAGAGAGAGAGAGAGAGAGAACCTTAACAGGGAGAAGTTGAAAGCAGCCATTTATGCAACTATATGTGACTGCTTAATTCTCTGCGATCGCCATTCATTCTATGCTTCACACCCGACTGTCTTTCTTCTGGTTAGGTTAAATTACTGTTCTCACCTCCCTAGAATTCCCTAATTTTAAATTCACTACTGCAATTTCAGTTTAAACTGTTAAGGGCCTGTCTACCATAAAATTTTCATTTTGTATATATAGTTTTTAATTTTTAGTTTCATTTTTATAGTTAAAATAAAAACAAAAATTTAAAAATACGTTTTAAAATAATAATTATTAGTTAGTAATTATAATATTAGGAGGGTGGCCGACAGTGATAATGTGATTGGAGATAAGTGACTAGTGCAAATAGAGTGACTGGATGTAAGGTCCGTTTGGAGCCACAACTGATTTAAAAAAAAATCGAAAGTAAAAATTTTGAGAATTTAAAATGTAAAAGTTATTTTGAATTGATGGTTGAGTGATTGTGGTTAATTTGATATAAATTTGTTAAAATTTATATAAAATGACACTTGATAAAATATTAGTAGAGAATTTTAAAAATTTTGGAGTTTTGTAAAATTTTTTTTATACAAATGTTAGTACAATTTTTTTAAAAATTTTATCAAAATCCATTGAAACAAACCATTATGATGTATTCTAATAGATTTTGGCAGAATTTTTAAAAAAGTATAATTTTTTTAGAGTTTTAAAAAGTTAAAACTTTCAAAAATTTTTATAATTCTTTAAGAATGATTGGTGCTTCAAACGGGCCGTAAATAATGACTGGCAATGGAAGTGGTGGTCGACAGCGTGTGGCAATGATGGTGCGTGTGGTAATGATGGTTAAAGATGAGTGGCAATCGGTTAATGGTGGTGGCCAAAGGGTGGCTGGCAACGATGATATGGTTGAAGATGGATGGTAATAGGCGATGGTAGTTAAAGGCGAGTGCAACCTACCTATGGACAATAGTCTAATGTGAATGATGATTGTGACGGCTAGTGGTGATGAAAGAAAATAAAAATTAAAATTAAAAAAAAAAACCTTCTTTTTGTTTCCATAATTTTTAAAAATTTTGAAAACAATTTTTACTTTTTGGAAACTAAAAATTACAAACAAATTTATCAAACAAGCTTTAATGTTCAATTTTTGGAAAAAATAAAAATGAAAACTGAAGACTCAAAATTTTATAGAAAAGTCTTTAAATTCCATTTATTCATAGCTAGAGTCAAAGACTTTCTATTTTTTAGTGTGCTCCGGAGGGAAGAGAGAATTTTCTTTTTTCCTTTCTCCCCAAACTCAACAACAAAATAAGAGGAGAGAAAATTTTCTTTTTTCACTTCTCTTCCCAAACCAGGCAAGGGGTTAGCTCTAAAAATGCTTAGAAGGAAAAACATTAAACTATTTAAATTTTTATGAATTATACCTACTAATTACCTTTTTTAACTCCTTACCAAACGCATTGTAGTCTGTTATTCTCAAAATTAATCTCATAATTTGTCCCATAATCTGATAGCATTCGGCTAAGAGAAATCAAAGTGAATTTGAGTTCCGCGGTTTTAGTTATGAGCGAAGAAAATGCTAGCCACCAGGCATCATATGGGTCGAGTCCTGCGAAAGGCACCAGCCCTCGTTGCCATTTCCTTCCTCCGCCCTGCCTTGCCCTTTGCATATGTTAACCTCTGCTCCGTGCATCAAGACCAATAATGCCGTCCTGTTAGTACAAAAATGAGACAACAAATAAAATATATAATTTATCAGATTTTAGTTTCTTCTCTTTTTAACCATCTCTCTAATTTATTTAATAGTAATCCATTCACTCCCCATTAGAGCAGGATTTGCCAATTGATTCATCCCACAATATGATGATGCAATTTCAAAGTCAACAGGTAAAACAAGGATGGAATTTGAAGTGAGTTTCAATATAAATAGTGCCAAAATTTATAACCTAATTATAATTACACGCACCTTGACAACTAACAAGGGCAAGAAGCATACATACATGTTTATATATATATATATATATATGAATACTGTCAGCTTTCTAAAAAGAGAAGACTTGGTATCTCCTATTCTGTCTGCTGACTTAACTAGCCGAGTCTTGCGCAGCAGCAGCAGCAGCAGGGGGGGGTGGGGTGGTGGGGCTGCTTACATTTCTACTTGTATGATATAGGACCAGATCTTGACACCGCAAACCTTGGGAGTGGACTGGGACCTGTACTCCCCGATGTTGATCCTTCAACGAACTTCACTTTGCGGCTTGAGTTATAATCCAACGGCCCAGACCTCCTAACATTCCGATTTTTGTTGTGTACGCTTCCACTATCAGTGTCATATAGTTGATCCTGCTGGCCATGGGTTGATGACGGCTTGAAATAACCCGAATCATTACTACTTGACTGAGGAGTCGAATCGCCTCGGGGCTGCCTGATTACTGGAGAAGCATGTCCTAGGGACACAGCAGGTGAATGGCGTGGTGATACGCTCAGTAACGCCAGTGACATGGATGGAGAATTCGTGTAGTACTGGCTGTATATTGAACGCAGAATGGGATAAGGAACATGTGGTTCAAGCGAGCTTCTCGGAAGGTAAGGCGAGATCTCACACAACTGGTCCAGAAAGATGAGCTTTGCCACAAGGTGAGATCTGTGCAGATAAGCAATATATTAATGGTTTGCACATTGTCTTTCATGGCTATTTTCTTTGGTTAATTTCAACAGTTAAATCTATTAGGGAATATATCAGACAGACTGTCAATTTTTGGTAATATTTTTCAAACACAACTTGGATGGTTTGGACATTTCAAGTAAAATGAGAGGCACCCACTAGATGTCAATCAGCATGGGGAAAAGCTTCCAAGAAGGGGACAAGATGTCAGCCAGAATGATTTGTTAGAACTGAAGAAAATAATTCTAACAGGCTGCACCAACAAATTTATATTACCAACATTCAAAATCTGATGCAAGGATTGTCTGGATATTTGAAAAAAGAAAGGGAAAATTCTTACCTGTTGGTTTCACTCCATGAATCTAGTATAATTCCTGCAGAAAACTTAACAAAAATCTGCATCGTGGACTTTATGCTTGTTTCAGCTGACAAACGGATCTGCATATCAGGATCAAATGTCTCACTGGCATGGCCATTTGAAAAGGACTCTTTCTGCTGACGTTCTCTTTCCAACCGAACAAACTCACTGCCCGCAATCACAGCACAAATGCACCTACACAACATAATTCAGTTGTGAGAGTTTGAGAATTGTTGAGCAATCAGGTACACACCATAGTAAGATATTTTAAACAACTCCTGCATCAAAAGCTTGGAAAAGTAAAAATGTATGGCAGATAATCAGTTCATTTAAATCTTGACTTGTTATTTCGACAAAAGATAAAAGTAAAAAAGAAAAGAAGAAAAAGAAAAATGCAAAACAAATCATATTGGACAAGAAGACGATATACAGAGAAGAACAGGCTCATGTTCGACAATGAATTTCCCATCAAATGCATGTATCAATATTATCTCGCATGTGCAGTATAATACTATAATGTGGTTCCTCAACGCAATAGAATATTCAAGAGAATCCAGATAAATGTTAACTTCTAAAGAAGATAATAGCTGGTCTAGGAACACTGCCAAAAAGCTGTACAAAAGATTGTCCTCATGTCTGCCAAGTTCTTAATTATATATTGTTTCTTAACTTATGAAAAGTAAGAGCATGTGCACCTTGCCAAGCAGTGGATATTGTTGTTGAAGCCCCCAGTGTCAATATTGAAAGCAGTCATGTTCCAGATGTTGGATGTCATGAAGGTGGCAAAAAAATACGGCAAAAAGCTCCATGAACCATCATTAGCACCTCCAACCTCTTCCAAAATTGATCTCAGCCACTCCGTATCATGGTCGCTAACTACCCCAACACTGTTTCCCACTCTTCTTATCCTCCTAATTTCCTTCTTCTCAGATATTTCATCTGGTAAATGCTTAACAAACCCAGCTAGTAAAGAGTGTATCAGAGGAGCACTTTCTTCAAGCACTGCTCCAGAAGCTTCTGCAAGAAGGCAATCGAAAGCTATGGCTTGTCCTGCCTGAATACAGAACCCAACCACCGTCTCCATATCTATAATCTGCTTCATGTTTCCCTCTCTTTCCACTCGATCACCAGAATGCATGCTTCCAGCAACTGCCTCTAGCACTTCTCGGTTTGCACGCAATGAAGTGTCAATGCAGTTCAAAAGTGCAGCTGTGTGTTCCTTCATCATTCTATCCAACCTGTCAACTCCATAGCCACCAAAAATACGAACAAAGGCTTGCAGTTCCCTGAGATCAGTCACTGACTCAGCAAAATAACCCCCAACAGGCCTTGTACTCTTAAAGCATCTATGAAGTGGTGAAAAGAGGATTCCTGCACCAGACATATCCTTGACAATGTTTTCAATGTACCAGTTGCATACAGCTTCCGTGGCTGATCCAGTATGCTGCTCTGCAGGTTTCTCAAACAGATGAAGAGAAGAAACAGGACCAGAGAAGGCTTCTGTGAGTAATACTTCACGGACACCCAGTGTCAGGTCCATGCTAACGTGTTGCTCTGCCAGATGGACAATGCTAATATGTCTACGTATCAATGATTCCAGAACAGAAGGCCGTTGAAGATCATTTTCAGTTTTTAGTATGGCAAGCAGTCTTCTCTTGAAGTTCCCAAGGATGCATTCTCTCATGTACTGCATCGTGATGATAGGTGCTCAACAGAATGTAGAAAGCAGCGTGGGGATATTATAATCAATGTGCATTACATGTCTGTGTTTTGTGGTAACATATACTCGGCAGCAAAAGTTCAATGCCAATGTATATATTAGTCACAAAAATGCACATGCGCCGACATCTAAATTTGCCTAAAGGACCACCTTCTCAATAACGTATATTTCCATGCATATATAAATATAAAAATTGATAATCAGGCAATAAGAAGGGTGCCCATTCCTTTCGTTACAAGTAATTCTTAGCATGGCACGGGATGATTGAGGTTGGTTCCAATGGTGGCAGTTGAACTGGGGGTGGTTTGGTTAAAAAAGCAGTACGTTGATGGTTCTGTTGCCAGGGACAAAGGTTGTAGATTATAAAGTATGGACACTTCAAAATAAGTGCCGTATTCATATTCAAGAAACTACACAACGGAATTCCATTATCATACAAGTATCTGGGTGAAAATAAACAAAAAATCTTACCTCCCTCAGAACAAATACATGATTTAATACACATATAGGCTCCATGTCATTTAAAACTGAACATAGATTTGTCAACCTCTGCATTGCAGCTTCTAACCTGGAATTAACAGAGACCCAAATTGAACATCACTTTCTTAGTTCATAAACTCTACCAGGAAAAAAAAAAATCTGGCATCAGATTCATATGCCTTACATTTTT
>JAVXUM010000030.1:23685901-23700411 GCA_035590655.1 Pouteria glomerata
AACTTCTTTCATCCATTTAAAATCTCCTCCTTTCTTACACTTCATTATCGGAGCCATGATCAAAAACCTTTGATGAAAGGTGATAAAAAGATGTTATCCATGAAAACTTCAAATATCATAAATAGATGTAGGTTCAGCCCAGTCTACAATAGCCTAAACTTTTTGGGGGTCAGTAGAAAGCCCGATAGAAGAGACAATAAAACCTAAGAAAGAAACTTTATCAATAGAGAATGAGCACTTATTCAGATTAGCATACAATTTTTCATTCCTACGAATAGAACAAACCTGAGAAAGGTGATCCACATGTTCCTCTTTAGACTTACTGTATACAAGGATCTCATCAAAATAGACCACTAAGAATCGTCCCATAAAAGACCGAAGTGCCTAGGTCATAACTCGCATAAAAGTAGTAGGGGCATTAGACAGCCCGAAAGGCATTACCAACCACTCATAAAGACCAGCCTTCGTCTTAAAGGCAATCTTCCACTCGTCTCCTGGCCTAATTCTAATTTAGTGGTACTCACTCTTAAGATCTATCTTAGAGAAAATTGTGGCACCTGCCATCATGTCTTGCATGTCATCTAACCTAGGAATGGGAAAATGGTATTTACAACGATCTTATTTATGGCTTTATTATCGACACACATCCTCCAAAAGCTATCTTTCTTTGGCGTTAAGACAGCTGAGACAGCACAAGGGCTTAGGCTTTCACGGACGAATCCCTTATGAAGAAGTTCACCTACTTGCCACCGTAGTTCGGCATGCTTAAAAGGATTCATCCTATAGTGGGACAAGTTTGGGAGAGATAATCCTAGAACAAAATCTGTAGCGTGCTGGATGTCACGCAAGTGAGGCAAGTGATCAGGTAAATTCTCAGGAAAAATATCTTGAAAATTCTGAAGTACTTGATCGACCTCTTCAGGAACCAAAGGCTAAGAATCTAAAGATACTTTTGTAACGACGACTACAAACACGAAAAACTCTCTAATAACCTCACACTCAAATTCTTTTGGGCTAATAATATGCAACTCTTTTGTTTCCATAACCTTCTTCTCCCTATGGGGATCAAGAGACTTCGGAGGCAGATGGTCGAAGTGAATTTTCTTTCCCTTAAATACAAAAGAACATGAGTTCATACAACTTCGAATGGTTACATCCATATCAAACAACCAAGGTCAACCCAGAATTATGTAACCAACATCCATGGGATTACATCACACCAGATATGGTCCTTATACTTAGGAAACTGAATGGGCACTAAGCAACGCTCTTTCACCCCTATGGATGAGGTGTCAACCCAAGAAACATTATAAGGATTGGGGTGAGGAATGGGTTGCAACCCCAAGCAGAAGACAGTACTTATAAAAACAAAGTTAAACTTTATAAGGATTGGGGTGAGGAATGGGTTGCAACCCCAAGTAGGAGACAATACTTATAAAAACAACGTTAATGCAACTCCCACTATCGATGATGACTTTACACAGCTTACCATTGATTTTGATAAATGTATGAAACATGGAATGACGACGCCAGTTATCAACCTCCATAGGCTGTGTTAGAGGACAACATACTACACCTAATCGTGAGGTATCAAGGGTGCCATATGAAGGATCTATATGGGTGAGAAGGGTGGAACTTCTAATGCAAGCTAAGGCAGTATCACCACAGTCATCCTCTAGATCACCAAAATCTTCTAGATAGGTTCATACACTTGTTCTTCTAAGTGGTCATCATCAATATACCCTGAATGTTCTCCAATAACTAAGGTTTTCTTTGAATAGTTAGCGGACACATGACCAAATTCCTCACAATTGAAACATTGCACACGGGAATGAGTTCCTTAGGGCGTTAGTCACTGTACATTTTCCTCTATTCTCATTCAATGGTTGGGTACCAGGTGGATGGGGACGTAGGACTAACTTAGAGTTTAAAGAGGAAACTTGGTGTGGGGAAGAACTACTACTAAAATTGGCACTGGGACCCTTAGTAACCAACTCATAGCCTTGAACTAAGGTGTAAGCATGATCGAGAGTGGTCACACCTCTAAGAACAAGTTCTCTCTTAAGGTTGTCACGAAGTCCTTGTCTAGACCTACTCAAGGTCATATACTCATCCTCTAAGATATTACACCGCATCCCAAATTCATCAAACTAAGTCATATGCTCAATTACAAACCTATTTCCCTGCTTAAGATTATCCCATTGATCTAATAAATTAATTTTATATGATCTAGGCAAGTATTTCTCTTGAAGCCAGCGTTTCATTTCATCCCAAGTTCGAACGGGGGGCGAGTGGCGCCATGCCAAGAGATCTTCGACACTCTCCCAAAATAGCTAAGCATTACCAAATAATCTCATGCTCACAAAATCCACTTTTTTTCTTCTATGAACCTATACCAGTTAAAATCTTGATTCTTATCTCTAATCCACTGACTAAAAATAACAAGATCTAGACGACCATCAAAAGTAGGGATATCTAACTTAATATTCTTAAAGAGATGTTCCTCTTGACAAAGATAGGCATTGTCTTGAAGACTAAAATTTGTGCGATCTCCCTCACGATTCCGAGGAACATGATTATGCCTATAAGGTACTCTATTGTCCTTCTACCACGACGGTTCAAATCATTATACATAGCCGAAAGGTCACCAATCACCATACAACGGATTGTGGCATTGTTCCAGGGTTGTTACTCGATTAAGTAAGTCCTGGATATCCTGACGACTAGCATTCAATTATGCTTAGAGTGCCGTTATTTGAGTTTATAATCCCTCAAGGATTTGGACTATTCGATCGTTAATTTCGGGATAACTTATCTTACGAGTAGGCGAGTTATAGGTAAGAATACGACCACTATGTAATTGCATGCTAGTGAATGAGCACAAAATTCAAGGAAAAATGTATTTTTTTTTTAGGGCGAGAGGGGGGAAATTGTTAAAATCTAAATTCAATGTAATGCAATTAGTAGACTGATTTATCTTTCAAAAGTTTAAAAGAGAGGTCCAAACACTAGTTATTAAATTTCAAGAATTAGTCAAGCTCACAATTAAAATTGAAGAAAAAGAACTTTTTTTTTTTTTATGGCCAATTAATCAAATAGGAAAGGTAGCAAAATAATGTTGGAATGCTATGGATGCAAAGAACAAATAACTATGAAGGTAGTGTAGGTAAAGTGGATTCGAAGCTAAAAAAATTGGGTTCAAAGTAATAATATAAGTTAAGTAGCAAAAAAGGGGTGTTAAGGTACCACACAGATAAAAATAATACTACTGAAGTGCACAAATGTAAACCAAATGATAGGTGAGGAACAAGTGTACTTGATTTCATGTAAAGTGGCCCAAAAATGTTTCAAGTGTCTTGAAAAATATTCTGAAGTGTCTTGGAAGTTGCTGGAGCTTCGCTGGCCGGTGGCCAGAGTTCGTTGAAAAATTCAGAAGTCACTTGCGAGGTTGCCGGAGAGAGGTAGTGCCAATGGTGGGGGTTGCTTGAGCTAGGTACCTTTGGAAATGCACAAAAGTGTATGTGAAGGTATTTAGGGCGCGTACGCATGTGACTGCAGTTGCAGCTACAGCTAGTTTTCATTGGTGATCGACAAAGGAAATGACTGATTTTCGTTGAGGATTGGCAACGGAAAGGGTAGTTATTGGAAGTGGTTTTTAGGATGCTTGTTTGCGACCAATGAACTCACAGTGGTTTGATTGTTCCTCTGCGAAGATGAAACACAGTGGGCCTAGGGTTTTTATCAAGGCTGAAAACAGTGGTTTGATTTTTTTATTTTATTTTTCACCAGGGATTCGTTCTAATACCAGGTTGATGCGGACCAAAAAATTGAAGGCAAAGAAAGAAGAGAAAAAAAAAGCAAAGAAGAAGATGAAGACGCGGAAGAGAAGAAAGAGAAGAAAACGCAGCCATAGCTTAATATTCAATAATATCCAAAGTCTATAAAACCCTAATAACTTGGTCCTTTAAATAAGCTAACAAATCTTAAAAACATAGTTGAAGATAATATCAAGCTAAGATTACAAAAATAAAAAATCCTACTCTCAACAAACTTCTTAAGATGAAATAAAAATAAAAATAATAATATTAATAAAATATAATAGTAGTAATAATAATAATAAAAGAATATGACTTTGATTTTCTCATCGCATTTATTATCCAAATACAAGAAATTCATTAACAGGCAAATGAGCTACTTCACGATTTTAAAGACAAAAATCACATAAATAAGAGGAAGAAGTAAAATAAAATAAAATCAAACAATTTATAGATTTGGTTTAACCAATTGTCCACCTCACCATCAAAAAAAAATTCAAAAAACAAAAATTACTTTTAAAGAGAGAGAGAGAGAGAGGAAAAGATAAAATCAATGTCTCATGTGTTATGCCTTTGAACGTCAACTGTACTCTAAATACTACACGACTGAATCTAAATAGAGCAAAATCAAATCTTTTGCGTACATGTGGATGAAAAAACCTATCATATTGATTAGACAACATAATGAAGAAAGATACGAGTGATCAAGAAGTGGTAGCATACTTGAGAACCAGAACCAATGAATGGATCACTTCCCCGCAAGCCATCTACAAGCTCGTTATATAGTTGTTCTTTTGGAGTTGCTGCAGGTGCACCAAAGTAAGCGAATTCTACAACATCAACGTCACACCATACACCACCAGGTCCCTGCTCATAAAATACCAAAAAGCATTTATTACCCAAATACAAGAAATTCATTAACAGGCAACCTTCTAAAGTTTTTCAACATTGTTTTCAGTTTCCAGCACACTTGATTACATATTTCATTAAATTAACCAAATTCAGATCTTTTCAACACAAAACTACTGTTTTAAAGGATTGTCAACCATTGTATTTTGACCAGAACCAAACTGATGCAGAATCTAACACTCGGAACCTAAAACTGAATGTGCAGTTAAAAGGAAACCCCTCCAAAAATCAGTAAACCCATGCTAAGCATGAGTGCTATGATTCCTGACCTCAAGAGCAGCTGGAAGGCATTGCATGTCATTAAGCCATTGCCTGTGAACTTTCCGAGCAACAAAGACAAGAATAGCTGGTATGTCAGTTAACACACCCCGACGAATCCGAAAACCAATTGCGGTGCCAAGACTGAAACGGCGCAAGATCTTGCTATGGAATGCCCTAATGGTCATCAGTTCAAGCAACGTAGTAGCTTGCAGTCCTGTAGGCAAACGCCCAAGAGTTTCAGGCAAAACCCCCTTCTGAAGGTTTCCAAAGTAGTTTGCCCTGCCTTCAGCTGCATCAGTTAACCGGCTAGAAGTGGGCCATGAGAAGTGGGCTGCGTTGCTCTCAGAATGCTGGTTACCTGGTGTGAAAGCTTGCAGTGGTGGTGAACTGGACGAAGGCAGATTAAGATGATTACAGTAGTTTTTTTCCAAATCCAAAGCTGACTCCTCCGATGGTGTTGATCCAGACTGATGACATCTTAAATCAAATCTGCCCCTGTCCATCTTTCACTACTACGTGAAATTAACCCATGTTAAATATCCAAAGAACTTCAAAATAAATGGCTGTAAATATAAATTAAGCACTCCACTCAGAAATCCAACTCCTAAAGAAATGAGCTTTTTCGTTCACATCTAAACAGTACATTTAATCTCCAAACTAGCCCTCTATTCACACTACAAGATAAAATAACACCCCCCCCCCCAACAAAAAAAAAGTGAAATCATAAACTTGAAAACCTTAGTAGTTCAAATGGACTGCCATTTTAAGACATTCAAAATTGGTATAGCGGATAAATGTTGAATGGAGTAATTTATAATATTGAAAAAGATCTTCCTGTGAACAATCAAGCGGATAGAGGATGAAGCACGGTTACGTTCGTATCCAACATATATCTTAAATGAATTTTATGAAAATGAAGAGAAGGATCAATATGGAAGCAGGCAGAAAGGATCAACAGGGATTATGCAAGTATAAGTCAAACGATTTGGGGAAAAAAAGAAAGGGGTGATAAAGAAAAAAGAGCCAAAAGAACTATGCAACTAAA
The DNA here is from genome assembly GCA_035590655.1 of Pouteria glomerata. Classification (NCBI taxonomy): domain Eukaryota; kingdom Viridiplantae; phylum Streptophyta; class Magnoliopsida; order Ericales; family Sapotaceae; genus Pouteria; species Pouteria glomerata. Next base: position 23,691,932 of record JAVXUM010000030.1, read on the forward strand.
TGAAAGCCACTCTAACTCCTGATAGTCCATTAAAAGCAAACAAAATAGAACCAATCTAGAGTGGGCTCCTCAGAATTTGTTATCATAAGAGCCAACTTCAACCAAAAATGAGTGAAATAGCAGCAGCATAGTACACAAGATACAGAACTCAATAAAAGTCAATCTGGAACCATTCCTGCCCCTAAATACTGCACAAATTGGAGCAAAATACAAAGAAAAACGAGTGAACTAGATAACAATAGGGCAAAACAAACGTGCTATGAATCTACTTAATTCAATAGACTTAAAGAAGTGTATCAACCTAGGCAATATGTATATAAATATACATAACCTTATGAAAAATAACAACCCAGATAAGAAAAAATAAGTTTGGATGGAGAAACAAACATGAAGCTGACACCCGAAGATTGTGGCTGGTGGCTGATGGCCTGATAGAGGGTTGAGAGCAGAGCTAATCCATGAAAACAGTTTATAGTTGTCTCTATAAATCGTTGAGCAAAGGTTTAAATTCAGATTTTAGCAGCTATATGAAATGGGTATCTGTGGAAGTGTCAAAAATAACCCAAGCATGGAGAGAGTTAAAAAAAAACCCGGGCCCAGATTGCAAAACCCAAATATCATATGAATAAAAATGGGATTTTGGTGAAAGCTTACCAATCAACAACGGTGGAGCTGGACGGCAGACTCAGGACAGAGCCCCTTTAAGATTTTCATACCCTAATACAGAAGTCCCATCACAAACATCAACCGGATCAGACAGTACATTTGGAATCTCCAAATCAAAAACCCATTTTGACAGTCTATGTAGAAATTACACTGGGATGGTTTGTGTGTGAAAGAGAGCGAGAGGCTGAGAGCTATATATTTAGAGAGAGGAAAAAAAAACTAACCGATATCACTGTTCCATCGTATCTATCCATCGGCTGAAACAGCTAATTACTAGTGTTCTTTTTCCTTTTTCCTTTCTTGCGATGGCGTGGGCTGCAAATGACGTAAGCTCAGTAACATTTATTTTAATATAAAATATTTTTAAAAAATATATTTATTCATATTTTTAAAAAATAATTTAAACTTTCCATCATTCAAGTTTTGAATTTGTTAATTATTTAAATAGAGTTTAAACAATTTAATTATTACATATACTTATATATTTAATTTTATCTAATTAAATTTAAATTATAAATATAATATTTAATTTTATAATATTAGTTAAGGGTCTCGCTAAATTATAAATATAGTATTTAATTTTATAATATTATTTTAATGATCTTGCCTATGCTTGTCTCCATTTCTGTAATTTCCATTCTCCTCTTTTTTTTTTTTTTCTCCACTGATAAATTTCTCATCACCCACTCACCATTCCAATCATCAATCATCTGATTCCACGGACCTCCGGGGGGACCCACGCCTGGAAGAAGTTGCCACAGTACTCGCCATCTCAACCGTCCATGTGCCCACCATGAGCATTCACGGATGGGACTTGCGAAAGAAAGGGGAGACTGATTTTGTTATCTCAATCCCTTGAGATTGATGGTAAATTATTGAATTAAATTTCAATAGTTTAGTTATATTTATATTATTTTAATTTAAAAAATAAATATATTTAAATAATTAAATTTTAATCTGATGCTAATTATAAATTATGAAATTGATGTTAAAAAAACATCACCTCTCCAAAGCAACGAATTTTAAGCAAGGGGTTTGGGGTTGGGGAGTGAAGAATGAAGAATAATGTTTAAAGTAAAAAAATGTTATTATTTATACACTTATTTTAAAAAATTATTAGTAAAAATAAAAAAATATATTTACACTTACTTTTAGAAAATTATTATTTATTTTTATTACTCATCAACGTGAATAAAGCCAAATTTTTTTTATTTCGAGGGGCCCAAATTTTGTTTTCATTTTATTATTTTTTTTTTGAATTTAGGTTTGGAAAACAATTATAACTCATATTATAAATTATGTTTAATAAACAAAAATAAATTAATATATATTTATAAATGATGGAATTAATTGAGTTAACTCGTGATTGATTTGGGATTGGTGTGAGGAGGTGTATACCAACAATATTAAATTCGTATACCAACAATATTAAGAATTTATTATGTTCATAAAGTTCGAAAAGCCTACAATAAATTTTCTTCCTGTTATATATTTAATAATAAAAAAAAATTAATTGAATTTTCAAATTTTAAATTATATATAACAATTAAAAAAATAGTTAAATTTTAGAGAGGTTAGAATATAGTTTAAATTTTTTAACTCACAAATTTATATATACCAGACTACTGGTGTTAAAATTTTCCCTAACTAAAATCAATATTTTTTTTTATAATTTTAAGAGAGGTTAAATCATACTATAAATTTTTTAAATAAACATTTACATCTACGACTAACATTTTTTAAAATTCAAGAGTCCCACCCATGGCCTCCTTAGTAACTTTATCAAAAACTACAATCACGCTTTACAAATATAATTAATTAACTATACTCATAATTATTTATCATTCATTATCATCCAATATTGTCATCATTATTATGCTGTTGATATTGCTATTGCTATTATTAACTTACTTTAAGACCAACACACAAAATTTGTTATTATTATCATTTTTCATCATTTTCACTATTACTCTAATCTCTTTTTATTATTGTTGTAATCGTTATTATCACTGCAATCCACATATATTATTGTTATTATAATCACCTTTGTTGTCTCTTTGTCAACTACTATTGTCACAACCACATACTCCTATTCACATGTTATAATGACTCGTTATTGTTTTAATATTATTTTTTCATTATCTATTTTTATATTTTACACCAATAAATACTCTACGTTACCCTTAATTACAAGTCTAGTATCACTCTTACTACTTCATTCTATTTTCTATAATATTTTTAAACTTTATTTTAATAATATTTGTAAATGCCAAACATGTTTTTATATAATAATCTTATATATTATTATTATTAATAACATAAATAATTAAAACAAAAAAAATATTTTTTGTGCATATAGAAACTCAAATTTGAATTTATTTATAGCTTAGAGTTACATTATGGGTTTATAGAAAAGTTTAAAAATATTAATTGATATATTTCTTATTATATAAGCAAAATTTGGCCCTATTCGAATTCAAAAAAGTTGTTTTATTCATGAACTTAATTTTTTTTTTCTCAAATACACTTTTCTGCTTTTCTAAAGGTTACAAATATTTGTCAACGTGTTTATACTAGTTAAATAAATTTTAGTTCGAATGATCTAAACACGAGCAACAACATGATAATTTCATCTCAAGGTCTATTTGTAAGCTTATATTTGTGTTATAAGCTTTCTAAAAGGATGAAAAATATTAGTCAGCATGTTTTTTTTAATCAATTGAACAAAATTTGACTTGATTTAAATTTAGGCAAAAAAAAAAAAAAAAATAATCGTTTCATTCCTAAGTCTATTTTTAACCCATACTTGTATTCTAAATTTCCTAGAAAGATGAGAAATGTTTATCGACATGTTTCTTATAAGTAAATTTTTATTCGATCTCAGTACGTGCAAAAAAAGATTGTTTTATCCATAGACATATTTTTAGGCTAGATTTGCATTTTAAACTTTCTAAATGTTGGAAAATATCTCTCAATATATTTTTTATCGGTTAAATAAATTTTAGGGGGTGTTTAGTTGGTCAAAATCAACTAAAACCCACCAACTTTTTGTATTTTATTCCAATCAAATTTCGTCACATATTACTTTTGTATCAAAGTTTTATATTTTTATTGGACTTTTTGATCAACCAAACAATCTCATAGTTTGATTAAAATTTGGGCAACAAAATAAATTGATGTTTTACATATGAGCCCATTTTTGTCCCAAATTGATATTTTTTATTTTCATAAAATTTGAGAAATATTTCTTAAAATGTTTATCCTACCAAACATAATTAATTTTTTAAATTAAAAATTAATTTTCATTTCCAAACAACCAAATATAATTGAATTAAAATTTTATCCTCTTAATAATTAACATTTAATTTTCAAACTCATACCAAGGGCATCCTTTTAATTAATTTACTGGAGAATAAGATGCAGTGGTTCAAATCTTAACCACTATGAGTAAGTTGCACAACAAAGCTGAAAGCCTAAAACAATTAAAAGCTCAAACTAAACCATTTATTTAATTTTTTAATTATATTTTTTTTACTGGGTTGATAATTTAAATGTTCAAAAATGAACCGAATTGGCTTAAACCCCAATTTGGGAGAACTATTAAACATATAAAACTAACAATATACAATGAAATTGAATTAAAATTAAGTCGACCTCGTTTGGTTCTTTACCATGATAGATTTAGTTATATTATATCATGCAAAATGGGGCAATATCTGCATGTTCAAAACTTAAGAGAATTGAACTAAATTGTTGGTTCAATTTGACTATTGATTTCAAAAGTAGTTTTTTAGTTTGGTTTCTGATATTGAATTTAGTCACTTTGTTTTTGTGCCCAACTTTTAAGAAAGGGAATACAAAATTTGGAAAGTATGTTCTTAAACTAATTTATGTTTTTTCTTAAAAAAAAAATCTAATTTATGCTTTTTTTTTTTTTTTCGTGTATGCCAATGTATCATTAAAGTGTACATGTACACTTTATTCACCTTTTTATTATATTTTTTTGAAATAATTTTCAACATCATAATCAAATACATTTTTAAAATTACAAATTGGTCCATGCACAATCATTTAATTCATAAATAACTGCTCGTATCACCTTATACCTTCTTAATTGGGAAAGAGAGGATGTCAAAGTAGGAAAGGAAGAGGAAGGATCTGGATTTGAGGAGAGGGGGAGGGGGGTAAAAAAGATAATATTCTCTGGATGCCAATCCCATCCCATCACGTCAAATCCCATTCTCATCCTATCTGAATTTTTATTTTATTTTACTTTATTTTATGTGGGTGGGAGAAATAGCTAGGGACCCATCCATATTTGCTCCCCAAAAGTTGCACACTCACACCCAAATAATTCAATTCCCCACCTATCCCATCTACCTCCAATTGAGGCCTGGCTCTTTCCTCTTTTTTTTTTTTTTTTTTTTTTTTTTTTTTTTTTTTTTTTTCTTTAATTGCACTTTTACTGCTTTTTAATTATTCCCATTATACGCATTTTTTTTTTTTTTGTTAGTAAGACATCGTTTGAAATGTTAATAAATAAAAAAAAAATTTTAAAAATTTCTAAAAATTAATCATTTTTTATCTCATTGTACAAATTATAAACTCATAATTTATCTTACATTATCTCATTTTTTTCTCACATTCTATAACTTCAAACACACCATAATTGCTTTTCTAATCACTCATTACATTATTAATCGTGGTGTTAATGCAATTCTCTTACTAATTCAAATATATATTTAGCTGGCTCAGGTTGAAATATATTGTCTTTCTCATATGCAATGCAATGGTAACACCATGTTTATTAAAATGGTGTTTTCTTTAAAGTGGCATTGCTTCTAATTTTATTTTTTTAACTTTATTAAAATCTTAATAATTTTTCACTGTCGTAGCCTCGTCTTGTTAAGAGAAAAAAAAAATAAAAAATAAAAAGAAAGGAAAGAGGGGATAGGATTCAAGAGTGTACAATTAAATCGTTTTAAACTATTAAATCAAATCAAACTATTTTTTTTTCCTTCGATTTAGCTTGATTTTTTAAATTAGAGATTTGATTGCTGTTTTGAAAATTTAAAAATTGAGTGATTTGTTTTGGCTTTTAATTTGAGGGGATTGACAGTCAAATAATAATGCTAAACATATTACGAGAGTAAGAAAAAAAGAAAGGAAAAAGACAGATGTAGGTCTAAAAAATTTGTGGCCTAAAAGATAAAATTTGAAACATTGTTAGGGATTTTGTATTATTTTTTATAATTTTTTGAGTTACTTACTAGAATTTAATATGTTGTTTTCAATATAATGTATTACTAATTCATTCAATTTATCATTTATAGTAGTCGATTTTGAATAATATTTTAGTGATTTTAATTTTAAAAAATTCATTTTAATAGAAACAACTATTACTAATATAATCAATAATACACGGTAAATAATACAAGCATTTTTTTTAAACTATAATTCTTTGAAAAATATTTTCACCAAAAATTTTATATTTTTTTTTTATTTTGTAAATTTCTTTAGTAAAAAAATTATATTGCCTATAATTTGTTTCCCCAAGATCTAAAAAAAAAATTACTTTTCCATGTTTTCAAACAGTAGAAACAATTTTCTTTTTAGGCAAAATTTTTTAAATTACATTTTATAAATGAAAATAAGGTCGTAAACTAAACTTTAACAAGGTTTCTGCGTTAACGATTTCCTCCCACTACATGATTTTACAGAAAAATGAAGTGATGTGCTACTTCCATTACTGTCTTTTACAAACCCTATCTTTATCTTTATATATAAAATATACCACACCACCTTTGTGGAAAATGTACAAGACGTTAAATATGCAACCGTCATCATCGTTTCCACTTCCTTTGCTAACTTTACAAATCACATCACTTCTTTCACACCTTTCAATTATCAAATCATGATCAGTCGACTTCTTTTGACAATGCCAAATATATACACACACCATGTGTAAAAAAAAAAAAAAAAAATTGCAATGATACAATAATGCTACTTTAGTCAAACTCATTCAACAGCAAGGAGATTGTTCATATTAACTTTATGGGTTAGTTGATGCTTAATTAAGGATTAACATTCATATGAACCATCAAGAATGGATGAGCTTCAAGATTCAGGAGGATAAAAGAATTGAACAGAAAGTCACTACGAACAGTCAAATGATACAACAATCATCACAAAATAGATATGCCCACTTATTACTCTGCAAGCTTTGTGGTTGAGACAACTCCTCATTCAAATCCATAGATTTCAATTAATTTGTGTAATTTCTCATAAGACATTTTTTTTCCCAATACATTTAAGTGAAATCAAAAGAAAAAAATTAATATGTAAAGGGATGTATGAACATAAAAATCAGATCGAAAGAGTTAGATTTAATAAAAATAAATAAATAAATAAAAAAAGAAAAGAAGAGAAGAGAAGAGAAAGACATCCAAACAAATATTGAAGGTCTCCAAGACCATGATCTACTAACTGCATAGAGGCCCTTTAATACCCAATCATTTGAAATAGTTTCTAAGTTTATCAATATTTCCACATTGGAATTAATAATACTTTCCTATGTGGCTATTCAAATTACGTGGTAGATGGAAAATTCAATAATAAATTCATAGTACAATTTTATTTCATGTATCTAACTAATCTGGAGTGGTGGCAAACTCTGAATTTCTTCAAAACCCACAATGCTTCTCTTCATATAAGAGATCTCCATCTACTTGCTCTCTGCAAATTCCTCGAGGGTCACAAAGGAGCTTGGCAGGGGAAGAAAACATTTTATCCCCATCATTTGGCTCAGTCGAATTTGGGGGTTCATTTATGCACCAAGCACGCATGCAGATATACATGGTTATGAACGCAACACAAATATGACCATTTAAAGAAAAAAAAGAAGGATATAGATATGCCGGGGATATGGAAAATAAAAATAATTTTTATTAATTATACATGAGGAAATAACATACACAAGAAAACTAATTTAACATATAAAACATAAAAAAAAAATATGAGAGAGAACATTTTATTATTTGAGAGGATTTGTTACTCAAATTTAAGTTAGTCTTGATGATATGTTCGAAGAAAAATAATTAAATAATGGGATACACTATGTGACGTGTTTGATATGTATTTCAGTGCATCTAAAAAGTATGTGTACTTGATGCGTGTCGGATATGAAATACGATACCTCTTTTGAAGTGTTCATACATCATTTACAGAGTTATGGGAAAGAGTTGATCAAGCTGTGCTTCCCACTCCATGAGTTACAAAGTAAAGAAAATCACTGGTGGCTGCTCCAGGACCTTTGGAATAAAAGATAAGAATATATATATTTGTTCTTTTGTAAGTGCTTTTGTGTATCTTCACCAATCGTCCTGCTAAAAAGAGAATATAAAGGCAAAAATGAATCAGTTTGAACCATTAAGGACAACAACATAAATACATAATGGAGCTCTAAAATATATTTGACCATGATGCACTCTGCACAACACAACCAAAGATTTATTTGGCAAACTAAGTGGGCCTATAAGATGGAAGTTGCAATCATATAATTTTAAATCTTGGAAAGATCACATTTTTGGGTCACATAACAATTCAAAGCTAAAGATCACATTTTTGCTGCTTCACAGCTCCTGGACAGCCTCCATCCTAAGGATTATAAAATTATATCTAGAAGTATTTCAGGCAGTGGTGTGACTCCTAAATAGGGAGTTATAAGAAACTTAAGATCAGCAGTATTGACTGAAAATTTGAAAAACGAAAAAAAAAAAAAAAAAAAAAAAAAAGAAAAAAACAAAAAAAAGAAA
>JAVXUM010000030.1:23716693-23730073 GCA_035590655.1 Pouteria glomerata
TTTTCAAATTATAACTGAATTGTATTAATATAAAACTTGATTTTTTGAATAATTCTTTCTATAAGATAAATTTCCCTCTCTCTTTATTTTTTTTTTTTGTTTTTTGGTACTTTGCCTTAAAAATAATTAGTTGTACGATAATTTTTAAAATTTTTCATTTCATAAGAGTCTAATTGATTTCATTGAAATTGTATCATTCTCGAAACAAATAGGGATTATTGTCAAAATTCATTTAAAATTTGACATTTTTGTTATTATACAATAATATTTTCACATTAAACAAAAAATAAATTAAAATTTAAAAAAATTATACCTAGTATATTTAATAAACAAATTAAAAAATATCTCTAAAAAGATACTTCTATTAGAATTTAATATACAAAAATTTTAAATTTTAATAGTAATAAAAATATAATAAAATCTTGAAAATTATATAAACAATCATATTAAATAATTATAATAAAATTAAAAAAAATCATACCTTGTAGTTTTTAATGAATAAATTGAAAAATATTATAAAAAATAAACTTCCCTTAAAATCTAATACATAAAAAAATTAAAATTTTATCAGTTATGAAAAATATAATAAATTTAAAAATTTAATGTTAACAATCACACTAAAAATAGAATAAAATCTAAAAATGTCAAACCTAAAAATTAAAAATTTAAGAATGTACCAAGCAAATATAAAGCCGAAGAGAAAATTGCTATATCAAGCAAATCACAAGATAAAAAAAAATGATGTAATGAAAATTCTCAAATAAATTTAAAAGGAAAAAAATACTTGGTATCTATTTATAGAATTTACATATAAGAAAGTCCTATACCATTTAAATTAGAATAACTTTTTGATCGAATTAAAAGTCTAAATCCTAATTTATTTTAAATTATATTCATAGTTTTGGACTCAATATTTTTAAAATTTTTTATATATTTTTTTGATTTTTTTTTTTGTTTCACTGACTTATTTTTTCGGTCAATAAACTATCAATTTACAATACTTTGGTATTTTGTGACATATTAGTGCTTTATTCATTCTTTTTCAATTTGATATGAAAATTTATTAATTAAAATAAATATATTAGTAGAAGTATAGATTAAATAAAAATATCAAGTAATATCTATGAACATTCTAATTTAAATAAAATTGTGAATAAGTGATAATTATGCTCTTATAATTATCAATTAAGAAAATTGTAATTATAAATTTATATTAATAAATTAAAATCTTTATTTAATAGGATAAATATTTTTTTTTGCATTATTTTGTTTAATAACAATTATAATATTTATTATGTTTTAAATAATAATTTATCAAAAAATAAAAAATAAGAATATGTTTTAAATAAAAATATAAAATATAAAATAAGAAATTATATAAAAAAAAGTAGTGTAGTTCAAAACTTTGTCAAATGCATAGGACATATCTCATAGAGTTGGACTAGAATTAGGTTAAAATAGTTAATAGAGTGCAAATAATGAGGGGATGGAGTTGAATTAAATTAAAAAATCAAGAGTAAAATAGTCAAAATTTTTTTTTTAAACATTGAGGGTTTTTATAATAGTATAGATAATTGTGCCATTATTGTGAAGAATTTTAAATAATTATTTTTTTTTGTTGTAATTTCAAATACCTCGTCAAATCGCCATGTTAAATTATTCAAAGCTACGATGGAATTCTTATTTATCTAAACCAATAATGTTATATTTGACTGTTCGAGTTTTAGATTAATTCATGATTTTAGATTTATAAATGCAAACGCAAAATTTAAAAAAAAAAAGGGGGGGAGGCTAAAGTGAGGTAGCTTTCAACATGATCTCTTCTGAGCTCTCAAGAAAAGGAAAAGAAAATAAAGGAAGGAAGGATTAGAAATTAAGAAATTAATCAAGAAAAGGAAATAAATGGTTGAAATCTATAGAACTCAGCCAAGGGGACAAAAAATTTTGAGTTGTTGAGGTTTGCTCCTCATTAGACCTAATTAACCGGACTACACGGAAAATCTCATTTTGTTTTAACCTAGGAAAATGAATACTATAAATAAATAATTAATCACATTTATTCATGTCTGTATGTATATATATATATATATAGGAATTAATTATTTGCTAGCGAAGACAATCGAATTAATACTAATATCGATCGATCAAATGAATCTCTTGGATTCCTTTAATTGGAAGACCGTTACTGCTGGAGAAACAAAAGGCATTTGAAATCCCCATATATATGAATGCATAAAAGTGAATGATCAAACACAAGTTCAACCCAAAACAAAAAGAAAAAAAAAAAAAAAAAAAAAAAAAAAGTTATGCCGGAAAAGAGAAAAACTCTCTTATGTGGAGAGCTTTGTTCACAACCACAAAACAGAGCTAGAGCAAACCTTAATTAATTGAAAGATTCAACTCTTTAGCTAAATTACAAAGCAAAACCACGTGAGAAAAAAAAAAAAAAATATATATATATATAAAAGATGTGGTCCATCCTTAATTTAATTTCCTTAGGGCTTATCTGTTTGTCATCGTTTGTCAACCATGGACCAGCCAGAGCGACAGAAGAACCGCCCAAAGATAAAGACAAAAGCGTGCTCTCAACTGATTGATTCCACCAACCTGGCCAACTCACACCCTTTCACCTAGCAATTAATGCATGACAATTTGCTAACATTCACTTGTTTTTATTTGTTTTTGGAAAATCATATGTCTGTGTATATAGCCTTGCTTTTATTTGCATGGTTACTTGGGTTTTTTTTAGCTTAAAATATTAAAAAGTGGTCCAGAAATTGGGTTGGACCAACAAATTTTTTCCCAGAAACTATGTTGAGTTTTAAAACTTCATTAATGCATGTTACAGATAAATTACCTTGAGTTAGGCCCAGTAATTAATTAGTATTAGTATATATTACCACGTTAATTAAAGGTCACTTACTGTGGTCCCACATAATCATTTTCCTCGCATAACCGCCCAATTTAATAAATCCCAGATCCAGAGAGAGAGAGAGAGACAGAGAGAGAGAGCGAGACAGAGAGAGCATGCCTGTGAGGGAACAATTTGTCACTATCAATATAGCTGTAAGAAAGAGCCAAAACCACCACTAAAAACTCTTATATATATATATATATGTTATATAAAACTGTACACAGGAAGGTCGGAGAGGTGCAGTTATATATATGTATATATATGAGGAGCTAAGGTAAGAGTAGAGAGAGAGAGAGAGAGAGAGTTCCCAGCCAAAACATGCACGACTTGTGTGTTGGAGAAGCAGCCTCCCCCAACAGAACCAAGACTCTATCTATAGTGTTTACCCGTATGATTCCCCCAAACTCTCTTCGGTATTTCGGGACAAATATGTTGGTTTGAGAGGTTGAAGCTGCCAGCATGATCTGGGGAGACCAAACCCATCATTCTTTCTTTCATCTTCTCTTCTTATAATAACCTCGATCAACGTTCATCGATGGATATGGATTGTCTTGATCTAGATTCTTTCTATTGAATCAATGGTGGGATATGTGTTATTATGGATGGGAGTGCTGGCTTTGTAGGTTAATTTGTTTTCTAGTTTCTGTGGACTTCGTTTAATTAATTTGTAGATACATATGGTTCCATCAGGTCATCTAGCAGCTTCAATCACTCACTCACCAACAATATATATTTTTATAACAAGACTTTCTGGATCGGATCCAGAATTTAGCATCATCTGTTTTCCCTTTCAATCCAGGTATTTCTTTAATTAATTAGTACATTTAATTTGTATCTCTTTCCTTACCTTAATTTGTTTTTCGCTTTCACTTTATGGAAAATAATTAATTGGTTATTCTTTTTTGGGTAAGTAAAAATTAGGAAAAAAGTTTGATTCTATTGGTGCAATGACTTTATTTGCTAAATTCTAAACATCTATTCATTTGTTGCTAATTTGTACATCTAAATCTATATAATATATATATATATATATGCGCGTTTCGCAGGTTTTCAAAAAACACCATCAATGCCTCTTACTAACTATAGAGATGTCAATTGGGAGAATATATATATATATATTTATATATCTCTGACTTTATTTTTTCATTAAAATTTTCTTTCCATCTGTGTGCATATACATATAAACAGATGAGGCATCGTTTACCTAAGTTATATATATTTGTCTTGACTATACATGCAGATGATATCTACAGACCGATCAACAAATGACCCAAATTTCAAAAAACACGAAAAAAGACAGTGCTTGTTGTCAATATACCGCTGCAATTAATTAATAATGTTAGGGCTGCACTTCCCTGCTCAGAACGGCATGGTCACAGGACTCTCTCAGCAGTATTTTTGTTCTATATATATATATGTATATATATTGTAGGATTAGGATCTCTCATTTGTACTAGAATTGCATTGCCTTTGTTACAACTTTTTCCGCATTAAATCCTTCTAATATATTTTTTAAAATAAAATAAAAAAAGATGAATTTATGAATTTTTTTATTCAAAAATATTTTTCATTAATCACTCTAAATAATTATTTATAATAAAAACATTACAACAACTCTTTATATTTAAAAGGCTGTTGTAGAGATTTTTTAAAATAACAAATAAGGATGCAAATGTAATTTTGTTACTTTTTTTTTTTAATTTAAAAAAAATAAGATATACGACCGTGTCTATATATATATATATATTTAAAAAGTCAGTAGAAACTCCCGGACTTGATTGGAAACAAGGGCATCCCATAGCCATATTTAACATCTTTGATTGACAAATGTATGACATTCACAGGAAAATATGTAATGCAATTAATTGACTAGAGGAACATGAAATTAATTGATTAGTGAAACATCTTTTGCTTGTGTGAATAGTTATTATATATATATATATATCAAAGTTAATTCAAACTAAATGCCATTCTGTCATTTCATTTCTAATAATCTGCTGATAGACAGAATCTGTGCGTCACCACACACACATATATAGCAATAATAATTGATCTAATTTTTTTTTTTTTTTTTTTTTTTTTTTTTTTTTTTTTTTTTTAAGAAAAAGCAAATTGTGGTTCTATTGAGTAACATAAAACTGTGAAGTTAATTTCAATCTAAATTTGGGATTTATGAAGGTATTAATTCCTAGCTTGTAGCATCTTAGTATTTCAAGTTTTGAAACCTTGGCTTTCCTTTCTTCGTTTTTTTTTTACCTTTTTACTGGTGCTTTTTAAATTGTCCAGTAAATTAAATAACTGACAATTATATATGTGTAATACTATGAATGAAGTCATGATAAATTGAAATCTTAAGTCATCTTTACCTTTCATATAATAATATTTATGATGATATACTTTCGTCACAAACTGTATGCTTAATAATAACGGTACAATAATTCGTCACTAAAAATAAAATTATTAGCGATGAAGTATTATTAATTTATCACTGGCTACTACTAACATTTAATGATAAATAAAATGAATTTTTTATTATAAAATACTTTTAGTGTTAGATTTATATATTGTCATCCATATAAAATTTTATATTATGATCAAGTCTTTATAGTTGCTAAAACCATCTCATTAATTGTTTGCTTTGTACGTTCGTGATGCTCAGACTCAATGTACTTGCTACATAAGTAAGGCTGAAAGTCGATTTGCACATTGATTTCTCAACAAGAATTAATAAAGGAGAAAATTTATATAATTTGATTATTGTTACTACTTTTGTATGGCAGACGCATGCTTTTGGAAATACAACGTGTGAGAACACTATAATTATAGTGGTATGATCATTTTTTTTAAGGCAATAATGTATGTATATTGTGAAAAAAAAAGCTTAAAATTGTGTTTGGATGAAGAATGAATTTATTAAAAGAAAAGGAAAAAATATAAGAATTTGTGATGAAAATTTGAAGGAAAACTGTATCTGTGATTTTATGTGTCATTTTCTTTTAATTTTTTTTTTATTTCATTTTCTTTTCTCCCGTCAAATTCTCGCTCTCCAAACATGGTTAATTAAAATATACAAATTTATTTATTGTAAAGTTAAAAAAGAATTCTTATGTTATTGCTTGCATCGTTTTGTGGATTCCTGTTGCTGAAATTGAAAGTTAATTAGATTAATTACGTAAAGAGAGTCCGTTGTGGCAATCATATTATTATGTAGTTCCATAAAAAAAAAAAAAAAATGATCGAGTTAGTAATTTTGGAGGTCTACTTTTCAATAAGTGCTTAGTACCTCCTTGCCATTTGCACATATTAAGTCTCAAGCATTGTTGAACATGCCTTCACGATGTATAATGATATATACATATATACTGTGTGTACATTCGAAAGATTCATGCGTTTTTTTTTACCGTCGGTGTAGTATCTAAGCCCAATGTCTGGGCAACAGTGCATGGTGATATTAACAAAAATAGTCGATTAGATATATGGGCCACAAAAGAGGGCCAAACAAGTAAAATTGAGCATATATATATATATATACAAAATTGAATATATACACATTCTTTTTATAATTTGGAATTTCATCGATTTATTATATTTTTTATAAATTATAAAATTAATGAATAAATTGAAAGACACGTGATTGATCCTTTAATTACATCTCTGATTTAAATTTTTATATTACTTATGTAAAAAGTAAACCCATTAACTATCACGGCCCTAAACACACTTGTATATACTTCACACACTAATATGGTGCATAAAAAGCAACCTTTATAGATTATAGTACATGTTTTACAAGCATAGAAATAGCGTAAAAGGTTTGAACTCGTCAAAATGCCAGAGAACTCGCAGGTGGTCAATTGAGGAGCAATCATAGCTTGCTCACCTCATTTATATATATATATATATACATATAAATGCTTTTTTGAATCGTTTTTACTGCAAATTAATACATCGATTTTATTTCAATCACATAATGTTTTATTATAAATTCAGTTTAATTATTTCTCTTTAAAATATGAAAAACTTCACTATATATGAAAAGTCAAATATTTCATTTTTATAAAACTAATAATGAGTAACCACAAACAATAAATATAACTAAATAATGACAATTAAATCAAATAAATTAATAAAGACATGCAATTTAATGAAAAAACACTAAAATTACTCTAGGTAAAACTGAACCACTCTAGAGCTAGCCCATTCACTGAAAGCTATGTGTTAATACGAAAGACACCATTAGACATGCGTTGACGAAGACATGTTGGAATTAATTAATATTTTAATTCTCATAATTAATATCTTAATTAAAATGGTCCTTATAAGAATATAAATTTGATAAGAATTTATTTAAAAAATTATTATTGATAAAAGATTGTAAGTTAATTTTCTAACCATAACCTACTTTGATAGACGGTAAAGATTAAATAACTAATTAAGAAATTAGATCCTCTTATTAAATGACTAATTAAGAAATTTGATTCTCTTTCTCCCTATAAATAGTGAATGAATTCTATTAATTTATACATGTTAAAATTACAACACACTAAGATTTATAGGGCAAGAGGAAAAAACCCTAATTTTTAAAAGGGTTTTATTTTGTTGAATGAGAATATTCAAGAACAATAATTTTGAGATAGCTTCCGCATTCAGATTTTCATAACAATGGTTCAAGGTATGTGTTCTTGACTATATTATGTAAGAATGCAAAATATATGAATATCATGAAAATTAAGATCCTCTATATTTAATTAAATATTATGTTCAAATTTAGTCATAAATTTACATGTAGTATCAGAGCTAACGTTTATGATCTCATGATATTCCATTACGATATTATTGCCTCGTGTTTATAGTATACGGGGAATTTTGTTGGACCCTAAAAGAATTTGTATGGCAATTTGAGTTCTCTGCCTTATGCCTTGGTAATATAAAAGCATTTAAAGTAATTATTTATTTATGTATTAAGGCTCAAGATTCACTGTCCCATTGAGTTGCCTTTTATGAATGATAAAATGTCATGTTATCATGAAAGTTTTTCAATTCTTGTATGCTCTGATTGCTATTTAATAATTAAAAAAAAATCTCTTCCACTTTTTTGCCTTATTATGTGCAGTCGACCCTTTTTATTAGACTTTATAACGGTGAACCTCCAGTGGATGTATTCAAGCATTGGTTTTTGAAAATATAATTATATATATATTGATGGCTAAGCATTGAAATATGCAACTAATCAAATATTACTTCTTTAGACATCCGGTCGATAGAATTTGTATATTGGTATAAGGTACAAACTATAACAAGTGAAATTAGATGGATAATCATTAAACTTGCGTTAAAGAAACTATGAACAGCCTTCTGTCTTTCGCTTGAATGTTATGTGTACAGATATGTGTAATGACAACAATGGTTATTTGGGTTACTTATTGTTGTAATAAATTTATTTTTCTTTAATTATAATTGAAAATTGAGGCAGACGAAATTAACTATTTTATCCATTATTATTAATTTTAATATTCACATTATGAATGGTTTGATGTTCACCATACATTATTGTGAATATTAATTTATGGTTATATTTAATTTCAATATTCATATTGTGATTAGATTAAATATTCATTACAATGTTTTTTAATCTATTGATATAAATATTAGATTATTAAATTTTTATTCATACCACGTATATTTTGGTTGCCACAGGCCCAAATATAGTAGTGAATATTGAGTTGTTAATACATTATTTTTTTAATATTCATATTATCAATGGCTTCGTGTTCACCATAGTGCTCCAATCTATTATTGTGAATATTAAATTTATGACTATACCTAATTCTAATATTTATATTATGATTAGATTAAATATTTATTATAGTGTTTTCTAGTCCATTGTCATGAATATTAAATTATTAAATTTTTATTCACGTCATCTATATTTTGGTCACCCACAGGCTCAGATATAGTAATAAATATTGAGTTATTGATATTATATTATTGTTTATTCAATTATATAATTTGGTTACCCTCATATTCAATTATATTAATTGAATAATTATTATGGGGTGATAAATTATTTTATTATAAAAAATATTAGACATTAATAGATTTTATATATTTTTTTTAAATAATGTAACACCCAATTAAATGTCCTTAAATATCAACAATTTTTGTTTCCTTGCATAATTGTTGTTTATGTGTTGTTATAAATGAAATAGATATGTGAGTATATTTAATAAATATTGCAATTTCAAATCATGTTTTACTTCAGTCCTAAGTCTTAAACGTCCTTTGATTTGATAGTACTAATTTTTCTACGTGGCATGAGCAAGTCGAGTTTAATTTGGGGGTTCTAGACTTTGATTTATATCTTCTTGTTAATAAACTTGCTGCTATTATTAATAAAAGCAATGAAGTTGTGAAGGCTACTCATATTGCATGGTTTAGATCTAACATACTAAGCCTAATGTTTTTGCGTACGACAATTACTGCAAACATTAAAGCATATCTCCCTGAAACGTAGAATGCTAAGAAATATCTTAATAATGTTAAGGAACGTTTTCGATCTACTGATAAATCACTTGCTGGAAAATTTATAGCTAAACTAAATCATTGTGTGTTTTGATGGTATCTGTATCATGATGAACACATTATTAAGATGACCAATCTAGTTGCAAAATTAAAGACTGTAGGCATGACTATGGATGAGTTTTTTCTCATCCAGTGTGTCCTAAACTCTTTACCTCTAGAATATGGACCTTTTTAGTTCAATTATTACACTATTAATTTAAAGTATATTGGTCTAATAAGAAGGAAAAATTAAAAAGTAGAATGGTCATGTGACGCATTTGACGGTGAAAGGAGCTGGAAAGAAGAAAGTTATAAAAGGCATTAGGTGTGGCCAATTTAAGCTAGATGGATATGATCAATCTGCCTCTAAGAAAGAAAATAACAGTGATAAGTGCCACTTTTGCAAAAGAACCTGATGCTTTAAGAAAGAATACCTTATGGCTTTAATATGTTCCGAACAAACCTAATTGGTGTTCTTTTCAATATTTGATGGATTGATTCTAGTTAAGTACTCATGTTTCAAACTCGATGCAGGGATATTTTAAAACTTGAACCATAAGACTAAATGAAGTTTTTCTTTTCATGAGAAATCGAGCAAAAACCCTCGTTGAAACCATTGGAACCTTTCACTTAGTTTTGGATTCTAGATTTTACTTAGATTTAATTGATACACTTTATGTTCCTTCCATCTCTCACAACTTGATTTTGTTGTCAAAACTTGCTACTTGTAGTTTTTCATTTAAATTCAATAATAACACTTTTAGTTTATTTAAGAATTTTTGCATTGGTGGTTCTAAGATTTTGGTGAATAGCTTATATCAAATTAACCTTGAACCCTCTTCCTCTGAATCCCTCTTTACTCTGCATCATAGTATTGGAACTAAATATGACTCATCTGATAAATACCAATCTTACTTGTGGCATAAAAGACTAAGACACATATCCAGGAAAAAAATGGAAAGATTAATAGAAGAAGGAATTCTCCAAATCTAGATTGGGTTGATTTTGGTATGTGTGTGGACCGTATTAAAGGTTAACAGACTAAACATACAAAGAAAGGAGCCACAAGAAGTATACAACCTCTAAAATTAATACATATAGACATATGATGACCTTTTACTAAACTCCTTGCACATTTAGGTATTTGTGCATAATACATAACGGCAGGTGAACCTTAGTAGAATGGTGTAGTCGAAAGGCACAATCGTACCTTTATAGATTTGGTTAGGTGTATGATGATTAATATAGAGTTACTTATATCATTGTGGATACATGCTCTTAATACTGCTATATATGTCTTAAATAAGGTTCCTCGTAAGATAATTCCAAAGGCATCTTTTGAACTATGGAAAGGATGGAAACCTAATTTGAGGCATTTGTATGTTTAGGGTTGCTCAACAAAAGTAAGAATTTAAAATCTACATGAAAACGAAATTAGATCTAAGAACAAATTACTTATTCTTGTATTAGGTATCCAGAAAAATCAAAATGATGTAGATTTTACCATTTTAACTATAGTACAAGAATTGTTGAAACCAAAAATTCCAGATTTATTGAGAATGGTGAAGTTAGTGGGAGTGATGAAATCATTCAAGAAATTAAGGTACAATTTTCCTTAATCCGGATTCATAATAGTCTTGTTGTTCCTAATGATGTTGATTTAATCAACAATAATGAACAACAAATAAATGATCAACAACCTAAATATTCCCATAATAAGACTGTAACCAATGACCTCATTATAGATACACCGCAGGAAATAGTATTAAAAAGATCTTTTATAAATAAGAGATTTGCCATTTTGAATGATGACGTGGTGTATTTACGTGAATCTAAGTACAATGTTGGGGATACTAATGATTTGGTTACCTATTCTGAAGCTATTAATAATAATGATTCTATTAAATGGATTAATGCCATAAATGATAAAATAAAATCTATAGGCTTCAATAAGGTCTAAAAATTGGTTGAATTGCCTTAAGGACATAAAAGAGTTAGGTATAAAGGGCTTTTTAAAACCAAACACGATTTAAAAGGTAATAAACTTGTTGCGGAAGGTTTTAATCCACAAGAATGCAATAATGATAATGAGACCTTCTTTCCTATATCAAAGAAAGTCTCTTTAAGAATCATTTTAGTACTAGTAGCTCATTTTAATCTAAAGCTGCACCAGATGGATGTAAAGATGGTTTTCTTAAATGGGAGTTTAGAAGAAGAAAAGTCTATATGGCACAATCAAAGGGCTTCATAAAAGAAGAAAAAGAAAACATGATTTGTTTGTTAAAGAAGTCAATGTATGGACTTAAACAGGCTTCCCGACAATGGTATTTTAAGTTTTATGATATTATTACTTCATTTGGTTTAAGGAAAACACTGTTTATCAGTATATATACTTGAAAACCATTATGAACAAATTTCTATTTTTAGTATTATATGTTGACGACTTACTTATAGCCAGCAGTGGCCTTAGTTTACTATGAGAAACTAAAAATTTTCTTTTCAAAAACTTTGAAATGAAGGATATACGAGAGGCATCCTTTGTGATAGGAATAAAAATATTTTGAGATAGATCACGTTGAAGTTGGGATTGTCTCAGAAAACTTACATTAAAAAAGTTTTTGAAATATTTAATATGCATAATTGTGGTTCCACTGTTATTCTAATTCAAAATGGAGATAAGTTAAGCTTATGTTAATGTCCCCAAAATGAATTGAAATGTAAAAGTATGAAATATATTTTTTATACTTCTATTGTTAGGAGTTGGATGTATACATAAGTTTGTATTAGGCCATATATTAGTTTTGTTATTGGGATGTTAGATAAATACCAAAGTAACCTGGGATTTGATTATTTGAAAACTACAAATAAAGTTTTAAGATACTTGCAAAAGATAAAAGAATAACATACTCACATTTAGAAGGGCCACTATAACAATTAACACCTTTAGCGACCAAAAAATGGGTCGCTAAAGGTTACTTTTTGGTCACTAAAACTTTTACTGATCAAACATAATTTGGTCGTCAATTGGTCAGTAAAGGCTGGTCGCAGAAAATATTAGCGACCAAAAGTATATTTAGTCGGTAAAAATATGATCTTTGCCGATTAAACTTTAGTCGTAAAAAGGTAGATTTTTAGCGACCAATTGGCCGCTAAAAGATAGGTCTTTGGCGACCAACTTATATTTGATCGAGAAAAATTTAACCTTTGACGACCAAAATTTGGTCAGCAAAAGACTGGTTTTTAGCGACCAATTAGTCGGTAAAAAGGGTGATTTTTTTAAAAAATAAAAATTTTAATTAATTTTTAAAAAATAAAATTTACATATAGTGCCATGTGACACCACGTGTTAGCCAATGATTATTGTCACGCCCCGAACCTGGGGGCCCGGGGGCGTGAGTGTGATAGCATACATTACATGATTACTACGGCCCATGTATCAGAGTAAGCACATTGGTCACGGGATGGACCCACGAAAACTCCCCCTATTAAATATGGTTCTAAGGGTTGTACCTGAACCTGTCACAGTTTAGATATAACTGTCAAACACAACCATAACCACCAGATCCATACATTTATATCTCCTCACATCCATCAATCCCATGGAAAGCATAATAAATTAACTGGCATTGTAACGTTTGTTCCCATAAGCAAAGGCTAATGTGGGCCTTAAGGCCATTTATACACCAAAATGTAAAATAAACTTATACATTTACACTTTCTTCCCAAAAACCATAAGACATGTACACGATAACCAAAAACAACAAAACCTCCAAAAGGCTTCTCATAGCGTACTTCCATCCACCTCTAGCTAGACAGTACCTCGGTCACCCTGTGTGGGTCCTGCAGTGTCAACTGTAGGGGCGTGAGCACTAATCACGTGTGCTCACGGTGCAACAATAATATAT
>JAVXUM010000030.1:23788666-23799116 GCA_035590655.1 Pouteria glomerata
TGGAATGGCTATTCCATCACTTAAAGTGTGGAATACCTTTTCCCACTTAATGTGGGAATGGCTATTCCATAGGAATAACATTCTAACTTAATTTTTTAATACCAAACATAAGAATAAGCTCAAGTGGGAATGGATTCCATTCTATTTTATTTCATTCCCACATACCAAACATAGTCTGAGAGTAAAAAATAATATATATATATATATATGTCAAAAATATTGTAATAAAAACTTAAAATGAAAAATTTATACGTACCATTCAGTTCTCTTACATTTCATTCAAAAGTATGAAACTACACACCCTTGTTAGAATACTAGCGTTAGAGCTTCTAGATTTGAATATATATATAAAATAGATATCTAAAATAAAAAATTTTTGTCAAAAAATATACTGCATCAAAATTTCCAATATATAGACTCGTTAAGAAGAGTTTAATTGTAAAGACTTGAATCAGAATTTCTACTCATAAAAAGAAAAAAAAAAAAATAATAATAAAATAATCCATTACTTTTTTTTTTCACCTTAACTGAAACTTTACTTTAAATATTGATTTATTTTTAGTTAATATATTTTATTAATTTATTAACAGATAATATTAATTTTTTAGTTATATTTTAACTTTTAATAAATTAATTAAAACAATTAACATTTTAAGACTGTATAAATTACATACAGATACTTGTGCAGTTACTGTTGAGTAGAAAATCTGTAAATTAAGAAAAAAATAGTATTTGACTTTGTAGATTAGGAAATGTATTAAGAGATACTGATGCGAAAGTTATTAACGGTTACAATAATACAATTTTAAGATGAGGGAGAAGTGAAATTTTGATTTAAAAAAAAAAAAAGCAAGAATATTAGATGTAATTAGACCTTGAATTCAAACTATGATCTTTCATCATAGCAACATTTTTTTTGGTTTTTTTTTTTTGGGGGTGGGAGGGAATTAGAGTCGGTTGAGTAATCAACTACTCCACAGGTATAATACTTCAAATTGAAATTGCGTGAAATATCTCAAACATCAGATTTAATGACTTAAAAATTCATATACAAATAAATCAACAAAAATCTCTCAAACATCATATTTAATGGAATTTTTAAAAATTCATATGAAACAAATCAACAAAAGATATTACGGGAGTATAATTTAATTTCACCATGTAACATCTCACATTTTCATGGTATAATTTGTACAGTTTGAGCTCAATTAGATGCACTACAAAAATTTTTAAGAAACACTCATTCTGATATTACTCTCATCCAAACACGCTTAACTTTGAAATTTTAACTGAATCCAATACTCATATGATTTTGAAACGTGTAATATTAAATTATACACATATGGCACTTATTCCACCCAAATGATATAAAATAGGAATATTTCACCGCGTTTCAATAATAACTTGCGCAATCTCTTATCAACTTACACTCTGAGTTTGTCAGCCACCAACCTCTGCAAACTAAAATTGTTTTGAAATGTTGTATATGAATGCTATAATGAAGTTTTTTTCTCCTGAAAAAAAAAAAAAAAAAAATCAAAACAAACTGGTGGGCTACTATAATATGCAGTTCAATCTAAAATATTTGTTAATTAAGGTGACCTTGTTATGCATTTGAATCTAAAATAGCTGTTGATTAAGGTGAATGGCCACTTGTACGAGTTCATTCTTCCAATTACTTTTTTTCTTCCGAAAAGAGGTCCATTCGAAGATTGCAATTTGCAAGGTTGATTTGCAGCAGCAGCCAACAAGAGTCGATTTTGTCATTTTCATGCTTCAAAGCAACCCAACCACATTGTTCCCTTCAGTAATAGTAACCAACTCAACAATTCATCATAACCACCACACAGGTAGGTATTAACAGAGACCAATCCAAACGACTTCATTCAGAACTCATCTTTCTTCCTTGACAAGTATACTGTTAACATTCTCCAAAAGGTTTCAAACGATACAAAGATAAGATGAATGTTCTTAATGAACACGTGAAGGTGACAGAAATTACATTCAACCAACAAGAGCTTAAAAAAAAAAAAAATCCCAAATTTACATACCTGCAATTTGCAAACGAAACCTGAGTTGTCATCAACGTGCTACCTCATGATCATTGCGATCAATCTTCTTTACAAAAAGAATCATTCTTGAAAGTTATCAATGAACAAAATTTGAAAAGTCTGAGCTGCAGCCCGAATTGCTTATGGAGTCCTTAACAAGAGATGTCAACTGACCCATAGCTAATTGCCCGAAGACTAGAGGCAGACATATTTGTTATCCATGGATGAGCACCATTGCCGCCTCCTAGGACATTATAGGCATAGGAAGGCCACCTCACATTCCCTGTGCACAAATTTCTGACACCCATTCTGATCATCTTCTGAGTTCTCTCGAGAACTATAAGACTGGAAAATGTAGAAAAGCTGTTTCCCATAAAAACATCGGCCCTCAAACAAACTTGGTTATCAATTGCTGATTGAATGAGATAAGGGTACCTCTTGTAAATTTTCTCTACACCCAACTTCTTCTTCTCAAAGGGAAACAACCCTCCTTTCCAATCATTCAAGATCGAATTATCTTCAAGAAGACTATCTGCCACTGCAAGGTAAACGACCATTGGGGTTTTTAGGCCCACAATATTCCCAACTCTCTCCATAATCTCCTCCTTGCTGCTACAAATTTCATTAATCTTTGATCTCATCTCCATTTTCTTACAATGAATCATCCAGTCCTTCTCTATTCGCATGTGAACAGCTATATAAGGTGCTGGCTCCATTGGAAAATTCCCTGAAACAAAATTTCTCCTAACTCTGCTTCCTTTCTCTCTGATCTTGCTGATAACTCTCTCTGCTTCGTTGGATATTTCATCCACAAAAACTAAGCACTCGAAGACCTTGGCATAGTCTTTAACAGGCCAGTGATCATGCCACAGAAATGGGTTCTTCCCAACTATCCGAATTATCTCATACCCATCATATGGATCCTTGCTAAACTGTCTCAATTGATCCAGATCTCTCTCAACTGTCCACTTCCTTCCGCTTCCCTTTTGAAGCTCAACAACATTGGTCCAATTCCGAGGATCCGAATACCTCCCTAATTGGACAAACCCGCCGCAAAGCGAGTTAAACCTTTCAAACTGGAAGACCTTGTCAAAGGAAATGGGTTGCAAAAGATCGATTTCTTTGTAAAACAATGAAGAACTTAGGCTCGGCATCAAAAGAGTTCGGTTCAACATTCTTGCAGTCAAGCAAGCTCTAGCCAGAGCAATCTTCTGATTGTTTAAACCCCAAATGATTTGAGGAACCTCCAAGAACTTAATTTTACCAATTGCAAACTCCGAATTCAACAAAAAGGAATGGCTTTCCATCAGTAAAATGTTTCCATGTTCAATCCCACCAAGCACAAAGAATATAACAACCAGAGCAATGATGAAAAAAGCAATGCATCTGCAAGTTACAGAATTGAGAGGGGTGGTCCTGAAGAATCTTAGAAGCCTACAATTCAACAAGTCCATAGAGATTCAAACTTGAAAAACCAGAATTTTGTCCATTCCAGTTTCCAACCATGCAAAATCAAATCTCTCTTGCCTTCACACCAATGTAGTTGTTCAACAGATCATTATAAACCCACTTAACTGTTAACCCTCAAAACATACTTGAATATCTGCGCAGCATTCAGCAACAGTTGCTACATTCACTCCAAAAAATGGAAAATAACAAGAATTTAATTAAATAAAAAATAATAAACATTATTTTCTAACCTTAATTGAATAGCAAGTGATCGAGAGAGTGTGGCAGATATGACAAAAAATAAATAAATAAATAAATAAAGAAGGCGCAAAAGAACAAGAATTATAATTAAATAAAAAATAATAAACATTTGTTTCTCACCTTAAATTGAATTGTAAGTGATTGAGAGAGTGACAGAAATGACCCATGAGAGCTCATCAATCCAACCTATATATGTTAAATGAATGAAAGCGAACAACAGATATCCAATATATGGATTCATATGAACCCAAATACAAGAAAAAGAGAGACCCATGAATCTCACCTTTGAAATTCATCACCCAAAATCGATTGAAGTGATTCCAAAACAAAACGTATATCATCCAAAATGATGAAAAAATATTGACAAAAAAATCACATTTATGGGGAAACCCTGATGAGAAAAGTAAAAGGCGATGACGATCGTGCATCAAAAACGAGTCGAGATAAAAGGGCAATGGAATCTACAGAATCTCTGAGCTGGTATGGAAACGGAATTTGGCAAAAATTAAATTATGAGTGACACCGTAAATGTCGAGCAGCTAACTGCCAGCCAGGTAACGAAGAGGTTATGAAAAAAGGCAAAAAGAAACCAAATAGTGAAAAAGAAAAGGGGCGACTGTTAGGAAAAAGATTCAAGAAGGAAATAAATGAAAAGAATCGGCATGTTTGGTCTGGGAAATAGAAAATGGGAAATGTAGAAAAAGAAGACAAAGGTGGTAAATTAGTTATACGAGAAACAAATAATAGTCCTATTTGGTGAAATTTAAAAATTAATAAAATTTTAATTGTAATAATTTTTTTTTTATCTTTTTCATTAATATCTTTTTAACTTTTCATAACTTTTAATATTTTTTATAAAATAAAAAAATAAAAATTATTACTTAATTAAGTAAATTTTATTTTATTTTTTAGTATTAATTAAATACCCTTCTTAAACAATCATCATCTTTACAATTTTTTATTTTTTAAATACGTTTTAATTAAAAATTATTTTACTTAAATATCATTTAATATTTACAAGTGTTTTAATAGTTTTTATATTAAATTTATTTAATAACTTATCTAAAATTAAAATATATTTATTTATTTTTAAAATTTACCCTCAAACGCACTCATATCTAATGGTAGAAAACAACAAACAAGTTGTTTTGGTGCTCCAATCATGTATCCTGACGACTGGGCACATGTGATTAAGTGTAATTTATTATAAATGAATAATAATTATTGTATGCAATTGATATATATAATGAATTTGCACCCCCCTCGTTCAAAATTTTTAATTAATGAGGTAAATTTTTATTTTTAAAATAAATAAGTGTAAAAATAAAAAATTAGTACGAGGTAAAAATTTAATGATAATAAAATAAAAATAAAATTATAAATAAATAAAAGAGAATAATATTAATAAAATTCTGATCTGACCTAATGTTTTAGATTAATGAAACTAATTTTTACACCAACCCAACAATTATAATATCCCGTTGCACTTGCTTTTCTTTTTTTTTATTTCGCAAGGATAGTTGCGAAGTGAACATATATGAACGATCATCCTATACTTATATTTTATTATTTTTTATTTTTATGAAATTAATATTTTTACTATTTATAATTTAAAAAATAAAATATAAGAAGAAAATTTTAATATTTAAAAAAATTAAAAAAATTGAGAATTTAATAAGGCTTCCAAAACGGAGGATGGAATTAATTATTTCGTTCAAATGCATGTATATCCACTTAATAGAGAAGCGTGTAAAGTATATACGTGGCAGAGAGCTGTCACCCACGTACTACTTATAAATTCGTCAAATCAAGAAGACAGTTGGGAGGAAGGGGGTGGCATATCGTGACTTTAAACTCACATTTTATTTATTAACACATTATATTCAATTAAATTGTATTTTAATTCAAGTCTAAATAAATAAAAATAAAAATCTAAAATTTATTCCTTTTTTTTTCTTTTTTTTGAGTTGTGCTTGTTTTTAAAAGAAAAATAATTGTTTTACTTAACTTTTTTTTTAATCTATCTTTTTATTATTTTTCTATATTTATCCAACTTTTTTTTTATTTCTTTCTCCCTTGACAATTTTTTTTAAGACAACAATTCAATGGTTTGTAAGTGTAGACCTATGTTCACCCAAGTTATATTTAGATAAATTAATCAAAAGAAGATAAGTTTAAATTTTTTTCCCCTTATTTAGGTTCATATAGAAAATATAAGAAAAATAAATGAAAATTAAAATTAATTAAATTTAAATATATGATATTGATGAACATTTTTCATTTGATTTTATTATATTTTTAAATTCTTTCATATAAGAACATGTATTTATTTGAGATTTCTTTTTGTCTTACCAAATCTTCACTCCAAACGCGCCGTTAACAAATTTTTACACTTCATACTCCACTCTTTCTTTTACTAATGGGGTGTTTGGAGTAATAAAAGTGACAAAATTTTACAAAAGTTGTGAATTTGTAATTTGTGTAGTGAAATTAAAAAATAGATAATTTTTAGAGATTTTTAATATTTTTCAACTACTATCCGTGCTCCAAACAAAGCTTAAACTATATTTTTGGAGTGTGAAAAATTAAAAATAAATTATATTTCACATTTTGTTTTGTTGCTAAGGTTCCAATTCAAGTTGGTCGTATGTTGTGGGCAAGTTAGTGATTACATAATTACCCAAAAAAAAAAAAAGTTAGCTTTGGTTCGGGGTTTTGCGAAATAAGAACAAAACTAATCTTGAGAAATTTTGGTGTTCAATTTTTATAATTAATTAACAAAAATTATTATTTTTGCAATATATATTAGGGTACATAAAATACTTGAATGATCCAAAAGTTGAAGGAACTCAATCTCGTAAGGCTGGGTAGCCTGGCTTGGTTGAATTGTATTAGGAGTTCGATTAAATTTTAAATTCGGTTTAATTATCGGATTAAAATTAATGTTTTCTGCCTTGATCCAACCCGAATTATATTGTTAATACAACTAGTCATTTTACTATGGAATTAACCCAATAGTTTGGTTTAATTCTATGTAATGACCAATTACCCGAAAAATCTTAAATTGATTTTAGTTTTATTGCGGACCCAACTCATATACATTCTTAATATTTATATCTTTTCTTAATTTTTTATCATAACCGAATTAACAAAATAAATAATGTTTTCCGCTTGGGGTTTTTGTTTTTTCCGATCACTTTTTTTTTTTTTCATTCCCTATCCTTTCTAATTAGGGACATTTGGTACGGGATGAAAAAATTAGAAGATAAAAGCTTACGAGAATAATTATTATCCTAATAATGATTACTGAAATAATAAATTTATGGTATTTATGTTTAGAATAAGGAAGTAAATATTATCTCATAATAATTATATTATATTTGAAACGTTAAAAATTTAGAAGGGATAAAAATTAATTGGGTTCGAAACGAGGATTAATTGATTAAGGATAATAAAATAAATCTCCATAATCATTATTATTTTAATAATAATTAATTTTAATAAAAATATATTACTAAAATATATACTTTTAAATAAAAATATTACTTATAAAAATAATTTTATAATAGACTAATATTTCAATAGTAATTAATTTTAATAGTGGATTAGTTTTTGCTAAAAATTATTTTTATATTGATAAAATAATTTAATAAAACAAATAATTTAGTTTATTTAAATAAATTATTAATTTTAATAATTTCTATTAATACAATACATAATCTAGTAAATTATTATTTATGAGAAATAATTATTATTTAATAAAAAATTTCAATAAAATAAATTATAAATTAACTTTAATCTAAGAAAATAAATATTTTAATCATAAATTAATATTTCAATACCAGTAATTTAATAAAATCAAATAAAATTTTTAATAATAAATTATTATTTATTAAGTATTATCTTGATAAAATAATTTAACAATTAATTAAATTTAATTTGATTAAATAAAATATTATTTTATAAAATTTATTATAATTATTTATAAGAGAATATTACCTAAGATTTTATAAGAGTATAAATATTTTACAGAGGATAACAAGAAAAGGGTAAAATTTTTTCGTTATCCTTTATTACCTACATTCCCTCTAAGATATGTTAGGTACGGAGTAAAAAATTTGAACGTAAAACATTACAGGGGTAATTGTTACCCGAATAACTGTTACTGGGATAAGAAATTTATAATACTTATATTTGAAATGAAAGAGTAAATATTACTCGATAATAATTATATTATGTTTGGAATACTAAAAGTTTTGAAATGGTAATAATTAATTATAAATGATTGAAAGGATATATTTTACGGTAGTATTGAAAAAAAGATAAAAAATTTTTATTACCCTCTGTTATCCATCCTAGGGTAATACTTTTACCCCAATATGGGGGTAATAGTTACCCCCAAAGTTATTATTATCTCCCCATCTAAATATATGTAATGGAGAATAAAAATTACCTCAATAACCTTTATCTCGTTACCCCAAAACAAACATATACTAGAGTAAAAATTTACGTTAATATGAAAATAATTGTTAATTTAGAATAATTGTTATCCCATCATCTAAATTAATGTAATAGGGGATAAAAATTATTCTAGTGCAATTATTCTTCGTTACCCCCAAAACAGATACCTGCTAGTAATTAGTTTGCCTTTATTAGTACATGACTTTAGATGGAAAAAAAAAATGGTGCAAAAATGACATGTTATAAAATTTAATTAGTAATAGTTGAAAAAAATTAATAATTTTTTTGTAATTTTTGATGAAGTTTGATCTCCTGAACACCTTATCTCCAATAATGGCAAGCCGAAAACATAAAATTATGTTTTGTGATACACAGTATTCATTAGTTTGAATCCCCTTATAATTACTTAATTTTTAATTTTAGGCTCAAAAAGTAATTGGGCAGCACTTAAACTGGCCTAAAAAAAACATTTGGGCACTACCCAAATCTGAGCGACTTTAATACAATTCAACCAAATTTGCCTCATTAATTAAAATCTGAGCGACTTTAATACATCTACCTCAAAAAGTAAATGTGATCATTGAGCCTCACAGGGTTGGGCCTTTTTTAGTTCATATGGCCCGTACATGTCTCATCACAACAGCCTTATTGCAAATCTCTATTCATTGTTTTAGTCCTACTCCATTTTCTGTTTATACGAGGAAATCTGCAGTTGTTATCTGAAAATACGTTTTAGATGAAACTTATCTCTGTGACTCTAGTCAGCAAAGAATTACGGGAAGGTAAACTAACCTAGACAAGTCCTGACTGACCGGCTCGATCAAATAGAGGTCAATAAGAGCCCGTACAATGATAACCTATCCACTGAAAGGAAGTCGAACTCAAGATCTCAAGAGGCCTAAACCCTTAGACGCATCTAACTTGTCACCCAACTTTGGGGCTAGTCCTAATCCATCTTCATTTTTGGGAACAATGGTCATAACAAGCCAACCCACTTTGCTATCAAATTTCCAAAACAGGACGTAGATGTCGGCTTCGTCGGAAATTACTTCGCTATCAAATTTCCAAAAGAGGAGGTGGATATAGGTCAGCTTCGTCCGAAATTACTTTGCTATCAAATCTTCGAAAGAGGATGTGGATGTCAACTCCGCCACAAATTGTTTGATTAAAATTTAACGATTTAAATATATTTATATAAATATATTTAAATCGTTAAATTTTAATTTAATAATTTTTCACAAAACATTTCTATCTTGAAATTAATTTGATTTTAAAATAAAAATTTATTTTGATTTGATAAATAAAATTTTGTGTTTGAAACATATTTTAAATTTAAGTATTAAATTGATTTGATTTGATTTGATTTGAGAGAAATATCAAATTTAAAAATATTAATAAGAAATAAAAAAATGTGATAAATATGACATGTAAGAATAAATTTATTCACTTACTTAGAGATGATTTAAAAAATAATAAATTTTTTTCAAATTATATTATTTTGAATTGAATTTCAAATAATTTAAAAATCTCAATATTTAAGTTATATGCAATAAAATTAAATCTAATTTAAAAAATTCTATTTTAAATCCAAACATAAGTATTGATTATAATTTTTATCTAATGAAATTACATTCTATCAAATTTATAATTTCAAAATGGATTGTTAAAACGTTCGTATCTGTGAATTTGAAACTTAAAATCATATAAGTCAAAACAAAGCGGGTGTGGGAGGGGATGAAAGAGAGAATACGAGAAATTTTTTGAGAAATATAAAATCAAAGCCGTTATTATAACATTTATTAAAAGATATTTAAATATATGTTGTAAATATCTTTTACTATAAACTAATATTAAATATAAAACATATTTTTAACTTTGTCATATATGAATGTGATATTATTATATTATTTTGTGAATAATTTTTTTAAAGAATTTTATATATAATCATTATATTTGTTAATAATGTATTTTTAAATTATCTGTAATAATTTAATATATTTTAATTATCATATAAGTGTCTTTCAAATGGCTTTCAATTCGAAAACCCCACCAAAATTCGTCTTAAATTTGGGAATTCAAAATATTGGATGGCAATTCGCAACTCCTATGTGAGTTTGTTTGAAATCATATGATTTTGTGTTAATTGTTTATGTTATGCTTGGAATATAAATTTATGAAAAAATAAAAAAATAATAATATTAATTTGTACCATTTTGATATATATTCAA
>JAVXUM010000030.1:23844604-23859967 GCA_035590655.1 Pouteria glomerata
TTGGCGTCGTCAAATCCATATAGCCGACCCCACCTAGTGGGAAAAGGCTTAGTTTGGTTTGGTTTGGTTTGGTTTAGGTTGCAAAATACTAATTTAATCAAATATTTAATTTGGAAGTACATTAATATTAGCCAAATTGAAGGCATTCATAGAATACTGCTGTAACATGACCAAATCTGGATACAAAAGGGCCACATAACAATAACTAGAATGGCGCACTAACAAAGACAATTTGAAAATTGTTACCTTCGTAAGAGACCGAGCAAATTGACTGGGCTGTGTATCAGAATCTTCTGGCCTATTCCAACCCTCAGCAATTTGTGGTAAACTACGAAGATGAACCAATAACCTTTCTCTCATTATTTGAACGAGTTTTGTGTGTATCTCATCTCTGTGAATTTTATAATCCTAAAAGTACAAAAGAAATTTAAAAAAAAAAAAACAACTGTAAGCTAAATGTCAAAAAAGTATAAATGCAAACAACTGCAAGGTACTATGTAAGAAGTGGAGCCCTAGAATTCTATGCATTTGTGACTAATTGAATTGTAACTACTATTCAATCAAAACTTACATGATAATGTCCCTAGGTGGGAAGGGGAAAAAAAGCACAATTGTAGTGCCATACAAAGGTTCATCAAACGGAGGGCCCCCAAATTACTAGCTGGCAAATGTAATTTGCATCTTTTTCTCTCCCATTACTTGGGTGAGAAAATGCCCCAGTTAAAAAAAAATAAAACCAAATAATGGACGAGGTTTCAGTCCGCAAAACAGAGAACAAAGTACATAGACAAAAAACCAATGTAAAAAAAAAAAGGCACAAGCAAACAAGTGCAACTTCAAGATACACGTGTCCCCTTAAGTTTGATATGCTAGAAGTTGTACTTTGCCAATCTTTCAACAAGATATATAAGTAGCATGAATAAATGATCAAAATTTCGTTTCAGCAGGGTGTTTCAGTTAGAAAATAAATGGAAACATTTCAGAAACGGAAAAGATTTTGAAAACATGTCAAAAGCCGCAGAAAATAGCAAAATAAATAAAAATATCTAGAATATAAATTGAAATCAAAGTGTGTAACAAATAAATACCAGATTCACTAAATAACTTAGGTCATGTTTGTTTTTATGGATTTAAAATCAATAAATTTAGTGCTATTTATTTAAATGGAATTGCTCAAATATAAATTTGTTAGTTTAGATATGAATTTCATCATGTATTTATGTTGTTTAACATGATAAATTTGAAACCACCATATAAAAGTAATTATTTAAAATCCTTCCTCGTACGTGACTCCACTGCTTTGGTATTTTATTAAAATTCTTTATGCATTCTCATATAACTTAACTGTTATCTCTTATAAAGGTCGCAACCTTTCAAGCCACATAAAATTTACAATACTCACTGCATTACAAATTGTTTGAAATTCATATGTTTGCTGAGAAAAGCCATTTGTTTAATAACAAGCACAAAATTTAAATACCATATTGCTACTATCTGGTTTTAGAAATATCAATCCTTTCATGTAATACATCCAAATGGAAATTGAACTTCGTAATCCAACGCCGTACTTTTACTTTGAATAATAGAAACTGTCATTGCGCTACAGTAACATTGGTATATTAGGTGAAGGTACGGAAAGAGAGGGATTCGAAACCACCACATAAAAGTTTTATTTGAAATCCTTCTTAGCATGTATCTGCCTCCACCACTTGACTGTCTCCCTTACATTCTATAAAATCTAGTCTCAAATCTATTCATTTGAAATCCAAACGGTACCTAATAGTTTTTATATGCTATTCTGTATTTTGACGTGTTTTTATTATGTTTCAAAAGAAACTTTAGAATTATTATTCTACTAACATTTCATTGCGTTCTCTTAGAAAACAAAAATTATCATTTCATGTAAAAAAAAAAGAAAAATGACATTTTGTTCCTTGGCTCCAACTCGGGTCATTTGAACATGAAACATCCCTGAACAAGCACATAAGAAAGCCAATCCTAGCTGTTTTATCAACAGCCTGGTTCATGTGCAGCCCTAAAGGCTTAATATAATATTTTAGACATGCAGGAAATGATGTCCATGAATTGAAAAAAGGAAGTGGCTCAAAAGTTGGTTTACCTGCGCTACTCGATCAATCTCAGACAGTAGCATCGCCTTTCGTGTCTCAGGTACTTTCATGAACAGAATCCTCCTGATTTCTTAGTTCCACATGCAAAAATACAATGTCAAGAAACTACTCATAATTTGAAATGTTAAATCATTTCTGGTGTTTATATTTTGCATATTAGGAGCATTACGTACAGCCACTACACCAAGCACAGGGATGAAAACTAGGAGAGCATACAAAGATGATTGGAAAAGTACAGATGATTCAAAATGGTGCATGTGCAAGTGAGAGGGGTGCACAACAAGATCGTTTTTATGTTGCATTTGAGTTATCGTTTTTATATTGCATTTGAGTTTTGACTTCAGTAAACAATTGCCCCAAGCACCATTAAATGAGAAATCTCACTGGCCTTTTTTTCTGATAAATAAATAAATTTTATTGGAAGGTATCAAAGGGATACTGCCCAGTTACCAGAGATCAAAAAGACACCACCCCAGGTTTTTTTTTTCCATTTTTTTTTTTTTATAAATAGCGATCTAACTGACCGTGATTAGTTTATCATCAGAATGAAGGCATCTTGTAAAATCTTCACTGGAACTAAAACTGGGGAGGCAACTGAATATTAAAAGAAATTTATAGCTCAATGAACTTTACGCTGCAAAAAATTACGAGTGAAATTGTTTGTTGGGGAACTAACCTATTTTTATTTAGAAAGTTATGCGATAATAAGTTGGTTCAACAATCTCCAGGAAATTTTAGATGGCATTGTCCAGTAAGTGGAGGATAGCTGTAAGACAAAAATAAGGTTTTCAACCGGACCATGAAACAAGATAAAACACCAAAACTCATTTCCATAGATGGAACAAGAATAGGAATGTTCTAAACAAACAGTTCTTTGTACACTTATAGTAATTTTTGGATAGCCTAATGGATAAGACACAAAGTTTTAGGTTAGCCAATGGAATAAATTGAACAACAAACAAGTAGTGGAATGTTTTACAGAGTCACTGATGACAACTTTTAATTTCAGAAAACGCAACATTTTACATTCATAGACTTTATATTTGCATACATCCATTCAACATGAGGATGGATGTAATATATTTGCATACATCCATCCTCATGTTGAAATATTTTGTTGTACAGGAAAAATATATACAACTTCACTTAATCTAATTAATCAAATTAAATTAAATTAATATGAAATATATTTTATTAAATATAATTAATTTTTTCAAAACTAATAAAATTAAATATTTTATTAAAATAAAAAATTAATAATTGTAAACAAAATTATATTTCCAAACACAGTTTCACTTTTCATTTAAAGAAGAAAATGATAATAGAAAACAAAACACATAAAATACAAATAAATAAACATAAACAGAAAAATGACAGCGTTATCAAATGGACCCTAATTGATTGAATCCTACTAATCAAGCAACCATCTGATGAAGATAACAACCAAACAGGAGATTTTTTATTTATTGTTCTATAGGCCCACTTAATCCTATCTTGATTCGCAGACTCCCAGTACAAGTCCTTATCCAACAATATGGCACTAAGTCAATACGCAACTACAAATCATACATACAGGCATTCAGACATTCGGACCCACATAAGACTACATGAAACAACTTTACGGTAACATAATAGTGTTATCACCTACCAGGAATAATTGCATAGGTAAAACTGACGACCTGACTTGCCAATGCCAAGTGCTTGGATGTAATAGATTTCAAGCCAGACACCTGTGATTCCATGCAGACAAGAAATGACTAACATATACAAATTTGTATTTGATATATAAACAAAAATATATAAAGCATCTAATGTAGGAATATCTTTTTGATGGACGTTTTAGCCTTTTAGTAATGCGATAGCATCCCCTAGATGCTTTCTAAATAAAATTATTTTTAATCATCAAAAAAAAAAAAAAAATTGATTGTTATAAATTTGAAGCTCAAACCCGAACAAAATCTGAGTATTGACGGTAAAAGCTGTTTATCTACTGACGTCCAATTGAAATTTTGATCCTTTTTCAGCTTCACTAAGAAAGGTTTTTCTAGTTTAGACAAACCTCTTATAAAAACAAATTCTTCTGACTTAAACAAACTCAGCATTACTCAGATCATCCTTGGCTAGACAATCTGATAATTCAGTAATAGTTTGAATTTGTTCAAAACTTAATTTCATGGCAAAGGTGACTATGATTTGTATGGTTGGAAGATCTGACCAAGAAAGGTGCCCTGTAGATTCATTCCCATGGTTTGGTCCTTCCCAGTAAAAGCCGGCGTGTTTGAATTCTCATCACTTTTAGGCAAGACAGGGGACCATCCTCTAAGCCTAAGTATTCCTTAGCCATGTGGTCACACACATCAATCAACATAATGGATACAAGCACATGCTAAAACTGATTCACATCAGTTGATACCATTCATCAGTTAGCAACGAGTGTATCAATGTTTTAGCATTTACCAACAACTTGAGAAGTGTCCATCCATCAACTAGAGGCTCAAAACAAATACCTGCATGGCACCAGCACCAAGAACAAGCTGACAAGTCCTTGTGTTGAAAAACTTCAAGATTTCAACAACACGGTGAACAAGTTCTGAAGACAGCACTGGCAAATAATTATTCATATCAATGTACTCTGACAGCATCTTCAGCAAAATTAAGCCACTGAAAAAGCAAGAAACAGCCCTCAGAGTTAGTTCAGTTTATCAAATTTCCTAATTGCCAACTGAAGCTGGATTTATCGAGCTAAATGTTGGGTGAGAATTTGAAATAGATAATCAGCCTACATGGTAGGAGGCAAACTATATCATATGAACCATAATGAAAAACAAATAGCTCCAGTATAGGAACATCCAAATGAAAGAAAGTTCTACAAAAAGAGGTCATTTTCCAAGTTGGAAGTACCAATTGCATTAGAAATCTATGTTTCTAAAGGAGATAGGTCCTGGGTATGGAGCAAAGAGATACAGAAAGGAAAAACAATTATTAAAATGAAGTCCAAAAGAACTAGATAGTCAACTAGAAAACTAACCAGTTTACCATGTGATAACCAGCACCTCCAAACATAAGTGCATGAGAGGAAGCTTTTCTGCGTTCTTTATTGGCAGCATTGTTACTCTCAGCTGGAGAAATAATAGCATCGGATTTGCTATTATCGGTTGGCCCAACCAAGGGCAAAGATTTCACTTTTGCAGCATTATCAGTAGATGCTTCAATAGAATCGGTTTGCTCAATATGGTGATCAGAATTTGATAATCCAGTGTCAGCCATGAGTGAACCATCACTACTCAAGACCACTTCACCATGGCCTGTTGCAACTTTACCTTGATCATCATCTGTTTGCCCAGTAGTTAAAGACTCAGAGCAAAACAGGGATGTGACAATGGCCTGAAATTCATCAGGAACATCTACTTCAACCCAAGTCTCTTGATCAAGCACTGCCTTGATTTTTGCCATCTACAAGAACCAAGGAAACGCTTAACCCATTAACAGACAATTGCCAATAAAAACTAGCTGTTAGGGAAGGGGAACCTGAAGTATATACATCACCGGCATCCCATACTACTGATGTGAGACACATGCAGCCCATACTACATATTCCCATAGGATTGTAACATTCCACCAAGCTCCAAAGCCCTACACCTACACAGGCGGGCTTTGCACTATAGTCCTAGACACAATGTCAACGTCACCCCCAGGCTTAGCATTATAGTCTCAGATAAATATTGCAATGACAGTGTCACCCCTGCACCAAAGCAGATGGGAAACGTGGTGTATGCTATGGTACCATTTGATATATACCTTAGGAGAACTCACCTCTAAAATCTAATTATTGGGCAGAGGAAACCCAATCCATACTACCAATGCAGACACATGCAACCTATATTACATATGCCCATGGGATCATAACACATTTGGACAAGTAAAAACAAGTGAAATATAGAGGAAAGGAAACTAACTCGGGATTCATGCTGGAAATCAACAAAGGCCTTGGCCTGTGATTGTAATGTCCCCCGAATGCTATATCCCAACCTTCCACCAATCTGTTTATGTTAGCATAATTCAGTATCATAACCACAAATAGATGAAAAATGAAGTTTACAGGGAAAAAAGGAATTTAAGAGATGTATCCTAAAATAAAATAGGGAAATAAAAATACCTACACTGAGAATGAAAATGACAGAGTAAACACAACAACAACAATAATACCTTTTCTGTAGCAGTTATGAACTCCTGCGTGATGTTATATATGCTTAAGAACTCCTGTAATCTCAACCTAGGATGAAGAAGAGCACGAACACCAAGGAGCTTTGCCCATCTTCCATGAGCAGAATCACAAGCTGCGAAGACAGCTTCTGTGTTTTCCCGTAATACATCAGCTCTGTCAAGGAACATGTCAGATAGGTCAAGTATGCGGCAACACTCTAATAAAGAGAACTAAATAGAATTGCATCTTTTTATGATCGCAATGCACTGTCAAATCCTACATTTCTCAGAAAAGCTTGTTTTTTAAGAAAAAAGGAATTATCAATATCTTTCCACATTGAAGTCTTAATGATTATGCCTGTCCTATTATATTATGTAAAGACCTAGATTTCCTTGTCTGGTATATTTTTAGGCCCTTGGAAAAAACTGCAACAGCCAATAGGAGAATGCCAAAAAAGAAGAAAAATCATGAAGTTTGTACTAAATGCATCTGGTTAGTATATCTATATGTCTAGATGTAAAATAAAATAAAAGTTCCTATTAGAATCATTACAATAGTCTTGAAATATTAGGCAATATTGCGCCTAGAAGCCTAAACTGTTAGGGAGAAGGCAAATTTATTTTCTATATTGATTTATTCTCTAACACACCCCTTGTGTGCGAGGATTGACTTTTTCAATTGGCAAACATATAAGACTATTGATTTCTTTCTTCTTAATTTGGATGACGATGAGGTTGAGTTTGGAAAGCAAAAAAGCTAGCTTTTTTGTGTTTAGGAAGAAAAAAAAAAGGCTAGCTTTTTAGCTTTTTGTTAATTTGACATATTTGCCCTTGATAGTTTAAAATAAATTTAAAATGTAATAGGGTAATTTTGGTCATTTTAGAAAAAGCCAAAAAATTGAGTAACTAGTTCCCAAATGGAACCTGAGGTTTGAATTAAGAACCTTTGCCCGATACCATGTTAAAGTGTTACACATCATTTCACGTAAAAGCTTTCAGTTGTTAGGGACAGACAACTTTATTATTTATATTAATTTATTTTCTCTCAACAAATAGGATGCCATCAAAAGTCTCCAAGAATCTAGATTTAACCCAAAAGCAACATGACAACATCACAGCATAACACCACAAAGAAACAAGAGGTCACCTGAAATTTCTTGAAATGCTTGATGGGCTAGTCACATCATTTGCCTTTGCCTGCAATGAAGGCACTTTGGCAGTAATCCTTTGAGGAGAATATGACAGAGAGGAAGCCTGACCATCAGCCTCTTGAGCAGTTTGTGCAACCACTGCTCCAACTGCAATTGCAGCAGCAACTGAATCAGCAGCATAATGACCATCAAGGTTGCACATAATCCACTCAATGGCCCGTTTTACTTCAGCAGCTC
Source organism: Pouteria glomerata (assembly GCA_035590655.1). Taxonomy (NCBI): domain Eukaryota; kingdom Viridiplantae; phylum Streptophyta; class Magnoliopsida; order Ericales; family Sapotaceae; genus Pouteria; species Pouteria glomerata. The sequence goes on from JAVXUM010000030.1 coordinate 23,852,325, forward strand.
GAACCAAGTGTGCCTGCATTCACTAAAAGAAAATAATCAAATTACACCATTCCAAAATACAAACCCCCAAAACTTATTTTTATTTGTTTAGTCAGATCCTAAATCCCTCATCCCATTAGATATACCATTGCAAAAGCTTAAGTCCCATTGTTGTGCCACCACCAACCACAAAATCCTTACTAAAAATTGCACCTAAGAAACCACTGCCTGGTCTAACCTCTAACTTATTGCTGAAATTCAACAAGAGCTTGCATAGGCCAGTCAATCAACAAATTTGTATCAATTCAGGCTTCACGAAAAGTTCTGAAACTTTTTGAATCTGCTTTTAGGCCTAGTTTGTTTGAATCGCTAAGTTACCAGAACAAGTCGATCTCCTATTCTTCTTGCTTATCTCATGCTGCAATCCCCTTTCCTATACCCATTGTCCGCAGTCCACAAAAACAATGTAGGATTGTACCAATTTATTGCTAATGGTAGCATTCATGTTTTCATTACACCTTCTACATGATAAACTTTAGTTCCACTACACTAATTTAGTAGTCCCAACAGCTGTTTCCTATTTCTATCTGTCTTCTCCTCATAAAAATATCAAATAAATATAAAGAAACAAGAACTTGCAATGAATTAAATCTAACTGCTAAGATGGTTTCCAGGAGAAGATAATAGAAAAGAATATAGCAAAGAATAATAAACTTACATCATAAAATGCTTAAGTCTATAATTTTTACATGATTAATCATAAAGGTAAAGCTTTTGGTTTTAAAAATTTTTGTCTAATTACCCGTTTCTAATTTTAAAATAAAATCAGTCTCATCTCCATTGATGCCTCAACAACATTCAAACCATGCAATTGATATAAGCCACCTCCTCTCCTACAGTCTAGGACCCTTGAATACGTGGCCTACCATGTTCTCGTTCCATGCAATCTAAGGTGCCATTTAGTACACCTGTTTTGGGCCATTTTTCATTTTGCGTTTTTCAAAATAAGGAAAACAGTTCAAAACGAATTTGATCATTCTTGTTTTCAAAACCTGTTTTAAAAAATAGAAAACGGGTTTATATATAAAATGCAAAACGACTTTTTAGTCGTTTTGAGCCTTTTTGACCCAAAACACGAAAAAAAAAAAAAAAAAAATGTCAAACCCCAAATGCAGTTTATGTTTTCTGTATTTTAGGATTTTCAAAACATAAAACACATAAAATAGAAAATAAAAAACAAAAACAAAAAACAAAAAATAGAAATTCAAGCCAAATGCCACCTAATTAACTCGGGTTACAATCTAATGAAACGTCAGCAAATCAAATCTAGAAGGTATAAAAATAATGGTCACATGTACATTACCCGTACAATACTAAAAATAGCCCCCAAAAGTTGAACAAAGCTTTCTGATGACAAACTTCTCAATTTGCTTGCAAGAGATGAGCCTCCTATAAAAACGAGTAATACAAAATAATAGCATCCATAATATCAAAAATATTGCCAAGACGTTCACCAAAAATAAATATAGTTTATTTGAAGTAATATTTGCGGTGCAATACATGACAACAAAATTACATCATTTCGCCTACCATCTGCATCCACCATTCGTTCTCCTGGTGCAAAATCTGACTCCAGAGGTCGGGTCAGAAGAACAGGAAGTAGTTCTGCAACTGCAGTCTTAATAGCACTTTTCATATCAGCAGTTAGTGTATCGCGGTATATTCTCAACACAGAGGGCAGCTTTGCCTGAAAATAGCCAGTATGCCATGAGAAATCTTGATGACAACTCAATTTCTAGTCCAATTCTCACAGCACATTCATATAGATCATTCAAAGGAGACAAAATAATGAAATAACTTTAGCTAATACAATGGATAATAATAAGATAACATTAATGTTGAGACACCATATCCAAACTTCAAACTGGATGTTTTCCTTTTTCCTTTCAGATTTTCTTTATCAGAAGTTTGTTGCCCGGGGCATGCACAATCATGAAAATGTTAATTCAGGTCTGAAGACAGCCCCATTGTGCAAATAAAAGATAAAGTGGTAGGATGTGTACTATCCCCGAAGCTGGGAGACAAAATGTTAATGAATCATCAGTAAGTAAGGGCTTTATTTCTTCACTTTATCACTCTAATGATCACGTGGAGGGGTCATATAATGCAGCTCTCATTTATCACCATCTCCAAGTTCATAACATAAGTCCCCGACCCTAGAAGCTAATAGTCAAATGCCACATCTATTATGGGTTGTAAGCAAGGTTTCTCCCTTCATCCTACTTGGGACTCCCATTGGGTTCTTCCCACAAAGCCATCTCAGTCTGTCCTGACAGTTATTTATTGTCGACTTTTTAAGATTTACCACATTTTGTGTCCATGTTGTTTCATGTTCGTGCCTACGCTATCCATCCCATGTCTTATAATTAAAGACTTTTTAAAACATCTCCCTGCACCCTAAATATTAACAACTAGATCAATATGATCCTTAGGCACATGGCCTAATACTAGCACAACAGAGGAACAATATATATTGGGTAAAGATAAGACTCTCATAATAAACCCAAGAGCTCAAACAAATTCATATCATTCAAACAAACCAAGCTAGCACTTGAAGATCACCGAGGACACTATCTTAACGAACAAATAATGCTAAAGATTTAAACTTTTATAGACCAAGCATGATTCAAACCAAGGTAGAACAAATTATAGAATCCAGTAAACCAACAACACAGAAGATTTCCCTGCACTATTTTTCTTGATAAATGAAATTTATTAACAAGTCATCAAGGGAGTACCACCAAATTACAAGTGCACTAAGTGATAATAACTTAAAACTCCATAAGCTCCATTAAAGCCAAAAAAGAATGTAAATCTGGATCCCCCACCCCGGCAGGAAGCATCTATACAAAACTGAAAGAAGTATATTTTTCAATCTATACAGTGGAAATTTAAGGTGGCAGTATAATTTTTCTGTATTATGTGATTGATCTCCTCTTATAAATAGATTTCATCATTCTAATTTTGACCTCCTTTTCTCAGTCATATTTTCTAGTTTTTATCCCAGTAGAAAAACTAAGCTCAAAAAAATTAGTCAAAGCAAAATACTGAAAAAAAAAAAACAAAAATTTCAAAATCAATTATATATTGTGCATGCTGGTTAGCCATAGATTTAAAAGCTACACACTCAGTCATAACATTCAGTTTGTCCAGATTCATTGATAACGAGAAGTGTCAGAGATGAACACTAAAATTAGTTGCTCACCGTTCTTAACAGGCCAATTATAAGAGGTAGAAGACGATCTCGAAAACTGGAGGTTTCTTCTTCGTCCAATTTAACCTGCTAACATGTCCTCATCGTCATTAGTATGACAATATAGGACCTGCTCCTGAAATTAAATGCTAACTTACAAGGATTGAAGCAAAACTAATTGGACACAAAAGTAAGTGAATAAATAGCATTCTGATTTCCAAACATAAAGACACTAGAGCAATAAAGGATAAACTTTTGAAATATAAAACAATGCATATGTTAACCAGGATAATGGCAAAGGCTCAAAACGCATTCAGGAATTAGGAAACTCAGTCACCTCAGTATCCATACTTCAGGCGGCATCAAGAAAGAAAACAAACTGGTATCAAAGAGAAACTGGGGCAAACACAAGCTCAAACAGGCAATGGGGGCCACAACTTATACATTGCCAGGTGGTGGCACAGAAAGGAAAAGAAATAGCTATTAACAAAATAAATACCATATAGATGTTTGACAAGATGGGGAAAAAGAAAGAAAGAACAAAGCACATCATGCTTACTTCTTCATCTTTTCCATTCGCAGGTAGGATTGCCCTTGTTTTTGCTTTTGACAATATTACCGCATCCGTATTGCCAAGATCGTGTATAGATGTACGCATAAATTCTGCCGAAAGAATGCTACAAGAATGAATTTGATAAGTCACAATGTATACTTGTGTAATATTTGATTGTCATTTTTGAAAAACAAAAAATTGCAACCAAAAGAAGCACACTTAGTGATTTATAGAAGAATTGACAATGGAAAGCACCTATGGTTTAATAGATTATGAAAGATGAGTAACTAAGTTAAAAACAACATGACTGTGACAACTAGAAGGTTTAAAGCCTTAGAAAATGAAACTATTGGGCAAGTCCCCTTGCACCATCTCTTCGGGTACGTATAGGGTGGGATTGACCTATTAATTCAGTGGCCCCTCTTTAATACCATGTTTGGCACACTAAAAAAAGGAAAGGACTAATAGTTTGGGGCAGAAAAGTAATACCACAAGAAAGTGGTATTTATGGCACTAGGACCTAAGAAACAAGGACATGGACATGCCGAGACAGCTATTTGAACATAATAGGCAAGGACATGGCAACGAATAAATATAAATATTGTATACTATAAATAATAACTACTCACTCATTTTTAATTATAAATATAATTATATTTTTATATGTTAAAATAGTAAAAAATCATATTTTCAACACACGGACAAAAGTTCCTACCTGTTCTTGCCTTCTATGGACTTTTTTCTCAAAGCTGTTTGATTGGCAGGTGTGCATGGACCAGTAGAGCCTAGCCTTAAGGAGGAGTTCTTGGAATAAATTGGAGCTGCATTATGGGGGTGTTTGGTTTACCAAAACCAACCAAAACTCATTAACTTTTACTAACTTTTTATACTTTCTTCCAATCAAATTTCTCCATATATCGCTTTTACACCAAATCTTTGTATTTTTGTTGTACATTTTTTGCCAACCAAACACCCCCTATGTAGGTGGAATGTACCCTCGTGTGAAGAAGGTGATTTTAATCTTATCAAGTGCACATCCAACCAAAAGGTGGAATTGCGGAGTGCCAACTACTTATACAACCGAATTTGCAGATTTCATTGAAGACACTAAGTTGATTGAGTTACCATTGAAGGGTGGCAGGTACACCTGTCACCTGGTCCAATGCAAGAAGCAAATCCAGGATTGATCCTTTTTTGATATCTACGGATTGGGACAAATATTTTTCAGGGTCTGTCCAATCCCTTTTGCCAAGATTGGTGTCATTCCATTTCCCTTTGGTATTAGACTGCTGTGGCATAAAGGAAGGTTCCAGGCCAAGAAGTCTTTTTTTGACACAGTTAAGGCGTTATTGGTTCCAGTGTTGAACAATCAGCCATCTGCCAATGCCAACAGCACCTTTTATGCGTGCATATTTGATCTTTCAAAGTTTCAGGTTATATCTAATGCTGGCAACAGCTGAAGAAAATCTCTTCATCTATTGGGAACATCACATTAGTGCATTTCTACTACCATCAACATGAATCAATAAAATTTTCAACTGAAACCTCAAAACACTGTAGTAAGATAACCAGTCATTCCAAGTCCCAAGTGACACTGCTATTGGATAAACTTACCTGTTTATGGTATCTATTGAAGCTGCTACATGATCCCGAAGGTGACGAAAGCAATGTAGACCAGTCAGCTCATCACCATCCTGTCAAACATGAATGAAAATGAAAATGATGGTAAATATATAAGGAAAACGTAGTCTTTTCCTCCTGTTGTGCATTAACTCCTTTTTAGCAGCCTTATGCTTGCAACTTTCAAGACAAGTTTGCATGAAAAATGAAACTCTCAAAAACAGAAATTAAAATATAAGAAACAGACAAGCAACTATACCGACAATAAAGTAGTGGGAAAAAATGGAATGCAACATTATCCCTGCCATTCACAGTTCCATAGCCAACCACTTCACATAATTAATGCAATTTTTTAATAGATACCAGCTTCATAGACCCATATTTGTAAGATGTAACTGCAAGTTTCATGTTGACTATAAGACCTACCACAGCCATGCTACAAACTTTAGACTTGCGACTAGCTAGGTAAACATTGAGATAACAAGCACAATACAGGAGTGACAGAGTAATGGATTTGGAATATAAACTTCCCTAGTTGCATAAAAGAAACCAAGTAAAAAAGGCAAAATCGATGAAGTTGGAAAAATTTAAAAAAAAAAATGACATAAAGTTTGTAGTACATAATTTTGATAAAAATTTAACATGGTCTATGAAGCATGAATACGGATATAGATTCAATATAGGTATGGACACAAATATGATGATTTTCAAAAAGTGAGGATACGGCAAAAAGAAAATTATAATTTTACATATTTTTATTAGCTATATATATGAATATAACATCTAAAACAAAAATAATTCAATACATAATTTAATATAGAAAACATAACAAAATATGCGATAGAAGATTTAATAATTTTAAAGGTTTTGGATACTCAAATTTAGATTTGTCTTAGTCATTCGTTTGAAAGAAAAATATAAAATAATTGAATACACCACATGGTGTGTCAAATACAAATCTCAAAATATCCAAATAATATATGAGTCGAATACAAATACAACACCCATTTTGAAGTGTTCATAATTCATAGAATATGTTTTTTCTTTTTTTTGGGGGGGGGGGGTGTTTAAAGTAAAAAGGGAGTGGATAATGTTGCTTAAATGAGTGCCAGGAGAAACATACTTAGCATAATGTAGGCATACAATTACCAAGCATGTTCGTGAGACATGTCACCGTCATGAGGACGTTATAAATTTCTATAGAACTTCTTTATAGCTCCTGCTTTGCCGAAAGGAAGAAACAAATGATTTATTTTTGTCGAAGTAGAGTTTGAGATCGGTGATTTCATTTAATACAAATGAACGATTTGTCAAGAAACAAAATCGGAGATTATATATGTCTGTGCGTGTGTATGCGCATTTGTATTATTAATAAGAGTAAAAATTAACTTCTAAGGTTCATGGTCAATTTGTCCCTTTCTCAGGTATATGAATTTTGCAACCCCCCCCCCCCCCGGGCGCTCTGTTTTTACTTCATATATTTTCTTATCTATACAAGTTGAATTTTTAGTCCAAAAAGTGAAAATTTCTGGTTCATTTATGTCTTGTCCTTGGTCTTTTCCGTGTATCTGTGTTGGTTTATACATGGTTATTTTTCTTTCTTTGAAAGCGTCCTTGTTTCCGGGATTTTAATTTGCTTGATGTTTGTCTGTTTGACTCTGAAGCTTTATTTATTTAATAGTGGGTCTGGCGGATCATTCCGGATCCAGATCTGTTAATAATCAGATCCGACGAATCAGGATCTGTCTGGTCATGGGTTGGATCTATTGGATCTGGTTTCAGGCCAGATACGGCCCATTGACAGGATTTATACACAAGCTATGCCTCTATGAGTATTTCCTGCATGACTTCAAAAGAATAAAGAAAAAGAATGCCAAAGCTTTACAGCATGTCACTTATCAAGAAATCATTCTTCAACAATAAGTCAATGACTAACTACTTTAAAATATAAGTCAATTAATAAAACAATTTCATCCATATTAGGGAATATACCAGCAAATGTTGCAAATCATCAGTAACATCTAAAGCTCCAGCACAATCTGCAGATGCAACAAGCTGTGCATAACAAGTAAAAAGAAAATGATTAGTTGATATCCCCAGCATCAACAAACTAACTTGTTTAATACCAGACTACAGATTGACACTACACTTCTTGAAGTGAAGATTTTCAGCATGTTTCTTGTGTTTTCTTCATCTTCCTTTTTTTTTTTTTTTTTTTGGGGGGGGGGGGGGGGTAAA
>JAVXUM010000030.1:23860757-23874533 GCA_035590655.1 Pouteria glomerata
TCACACACATCTTACGAGATTATTACTTCTTGAAAGACCAACCAACTCTACCATAAAATATAATTAGTCTCAGGGCCGGTTCAAGCACTAGACAACTAAGGCAATCACCTAAGGTCTCGCCCAATAAGAAGGCCCCAAATCTAATATATATATATTTAATTATTTTAAATTTATCATCTCTTTTTCATCCTAATCTCAAATAGTTCTGAAATTTATCTTAATTTATGGAAACAATACCTCCTAACCTATCCAATAAAAAAGCCCCAAATTAATATATATAGATATAGATATTTAATTATTTTAATTTTAGAATTTCCTTAACGTCAATACTCATCTTAATTTTAAATATTTTTATAACTTATCTTAATTTATAGAAACAATATCTCGTAAGAGTGTCTCTAGTATAAGACTGGTTTGGGCTTAAGCCACACGTATGAAAATTTTTCAAACCTAAATTTTTTTGCCTTAGGCTCCCAAATAGTTTGATATGGCCCTGGTTAGTCTTATAATTATTCTATAAATATTTTCTTTCAGCTTAATAGTTCAGTTACATAAAACACACGAGGTACTTCCCCATTTTAACTACCCAACTCGAATTCTATGAAAATGTCCCTTTCAATCCCTCTATTTGTATAGATAATTGATCCAAAATACTAAGAAAGTGACTTTTGGCATTTTTTGCTTCTCAACTTTCACTATGCCATCATTAGTAGTTTCATTTTTACTAAAATGACATTGCACATATTATGTTTTAGTCTTATTTACCATAAGACTTCCATATTCTAAGTATGCCTCCAAAATTCTTACTTATGATTAACCCTGAACCTAGTTTTATCTAATAATAGAATATCATCAGCAAACAAAATACACCCAAGGACGTCCTCTTGAATATGCTGGGTAAACTCATCTAAAATCAAAATGAAAAGATAAAGGTTTAAAACGAACATCTGAAATCAAAGTAAAAAGATAAAGGTTTAAAATGACATTGCATATATTATGTTTTAGTCTTATTTACTATAAGACTTCCAGATTCTAAGTATGCCTCCAAAATTCTTACTTATGACTAACCCTGAACCTTATGCCTCCAAAATTCTTACTTATGACTAACCCTGAACCTAGTTTTATCTAATAATAGAATATAATCAGCAAACAAAATACACCCAAGGACATCCTCTTCAATATGCTTGGTAAACTCATCTGAAATCAACGTGAAAAGATAAAGGTCTAAAACGAATCTTTGGTGCAAACCAATTGTAATTGGAAAAGCATTTGTATCACCACCAACAGTTCTTAAGCTAGTAACTGCTCCACTACACTTGTCTTATTACTTTAATATATTTCATAGCTACTCTTTTTTTATTCTAACGGCCATTGTAAATTTATCTTAGGACCCTCTCATATATTTTTCTCTAAATCAATAAAAAATATATGAAGATCTTTCTTACTTTCTCTATAGTTTTTCACCAATATTTTCATTAAGAAAATAGTTTCCACAGTTGATCTATCAAACATAAAACCAAATTGGTAATATGATTTTTTTTTCACTCATCTCAAAACTTTCACTATTTCTCCCCATATGTTCATTCAAATCTCCTCATATAAAGATTTTTCCTCTATTGGGTATTTCTTGAGTAAGTCCATCCATATCCTACCAAAAGCTTTTTTTCTTTGTGGGTCCAAAAACATTATTTCACTTACTTCAAATAGTACTATCTAAGAGGTGCAAGCACTAACAACATTAATCATCTCTTCACCTAATATAAGTTTCATGGACATTGTTATATCTCATATTCTTTTAACACTTACAACCTCATCTTTGAAATCACTAGCGATAATTATTATTACCCCATTTCTATTCTTATCTTTTCCCAAATACAAAAGTTTAAAGTCAATATTTTCAATTTCTCAAATAGTTTTCTCCTATCCACTTAGCATTCTAGTAGATGAATGTCATGAACCATATTAACTCTTCCCCTAGTTAAAATATCTACTGATTCTCTTAGTTTCTTGTTAGTGAGCCTATATTCCGAGTTATTATCCATAACCTACTCTTCTAGACTATCTTATTTACCCACACTCATCCATGTGACAATTCTTGCCTACTTCTCACTACACTTGGACACAGAGGAAACGCCCTAACTAATCCTTGCCCACACTCAGATCAGATACAACACGTTGCTATTAAGGGATGCCCCATCAAAATTTTCATTTGGATTCACATTCATGGTAAGCAACTATATTTTACACTGGTTGTCAACCTACTGCAACCCTCCTTATGCATGCAAGTATGTATCATTGTGCAAGTAACATAGCTAAGGGTTGTAAATTAACCAAGTTGAACAGCTCATATTCAAATCATATGTTTGTTCATTTTATCAATGAGCCAATCATAAGCCTTATTTTTTATCTCATTTAATAAACAAGTCGAGCTTGAGGATCACTGAGTCACTCGCAATGTTTTTGAATCACTTAGAAATTTTTAACATAAAACAAACCATTTTTTCTCCTATGATGATGATAATCCGCAAAGACTATCCATCGGGTATGTACTCACTGGGGTCGAACTCAATACCTTCCTTAAGGAAGCCTTGATTCTGGCTGGCTGAACTAGTCCGTCAGTTAACATAAAACAGATAATATAGACAATGCACAATAAGGTACAAGTTGAATTGCTTTAAGATCTATCCTTAAGTTTGCTAATTGTGCTTAAATACTTCTAATTTTGATCTTCCCCCACCTTGTGGTTTGGCCTTGTTTTTGTGGTGCACCAGTTAAGTCGGTTAGTGGAATTTAGTCGTCAGAAGAGAATAAAAAATAGAAAAAATTTGGAAAATAATCACTCAATCCAGCTAACAGGATCAAAAATAATACCAGTTTAAGAGTGGAAACAGCTTGGTTGACATATAGTATAAGCCTCAATTTCTGTTGCAAAGCCAATAAATTACCCCTAGTTGCATTCAATTCCTGAATTTGCCGTGCTGAATCCACCAAATCTGCATCCACGAGCCTTATAGTCTCCTTAAGTTCCCGGATCCGACTGCATCCCTCCACAATTTTCCCATTCAAATCTTCTAATTGCCCCTGTGCCTCAAAAAACGAATTCGACCTCAGTGAAATCTCCTTCACCAAATGCAATTCGACCACGTCCAAATACTGGGACAGCTTCTCTGGCAACACCAAATTCTCTGCCACAGTCGAGAACGGGCACGCTGCGCGGAATGTCGCTCCATCCTCCAGCGCAAAGTCCTCCTTGAAATACAGCGCCGGCACTTCGCGCAGGCATGCAACCAATGCTTCCCCCTGACCTCCAATGCTCTCCAAATCCACACTCTTGCTATGGTTCCGAATATCCTCGAATCTGCCATGCGGTTCTGAGATTGAAGCCAAATACTGCTGAAAATCGGATCGGTTCACTTCCGAACCAGCCCTGTTCGCCGCCAAAGGTGCGAATTCAGGGGTAGTCACGGCCGCGGACGACGGCCACCACCCCACCCACGAAGCGTCGGAACCGTAAACGCCGGATTTTCCAACATGCGGGTTGTTCAGGATTGAAGCTAAGCTTTGGCTACTGGCATCGGAGATCGATTTGGACAAAGACGAACTGGCTCCGGCAACGGCAAGTCCCTTCTCACTCCTACTATCGCTATGATCTACAAACCTTCCCGATTGGGAAGGCTGCGAATCCATTCTCACGATCTAGAGACCATGAATGGGTAACTGGTTCTTATAACTCGAACAAAATTGCTGAAACCCCAGAATCAAAAAGCTGGAATTGCCACGAAAAATCAGAAAACTCTGCTCTACGATCAGTAGAAACGAATCAGATAAAGGTAGATGAGTAGATAGATCTACATGAAGATGAAGAAGAAGATGATGACCAGAGAGATCTCAGATGGTTCTCGGTGAAACGAAGTTGTCTAGCTCGATTGCGTGTCCAAATTCAGATAGATATCTGCGATCTCGGTCTGGTTTGTCTCCCTAAACCTTGATTTGGATCTAGCAGCAAAGAAGAAGAGAGAGATGAAAAATGGACTGTGTTAAGCCTGACTGGTGATAAACCGGAATGGACCGGGCGGGTTGCGCGACCTGGAAGGAAGGACGTGGCTTGCAGTCAATTCTCCCGGTTCTTCTTTTACCATGGGATTCATTTCTTTTTCTTCGTTCTTTTTTAGTTTTAAATAAATTGCAATTTACCACCAACAAAACAATATGATATTTCAAACAATATTGGTAATGCCTGATATTTATTTTTTTATTATTTATTATATTTTAAGTTATTTAAATATTAAAATTTGAGAGTTTATTCAAGTTTTTATATTTATTTTATTCTCTTTAAGTCGAGTTTATCTCAAAAATTATGTTTGGGCTTAAAAGTTGGCCTCAATTTTTTTCTCTCTTTTTTCTTCTTTTTTTTTTTTTTCTTTATTTTCCTTCATGTTCAATAAAAGAATGCAAGAAGAAAGATAGGTAGAGAGAAGAAAGAAAGAGTAGTGAAACAAAAGTAAAGCCTAGAGAGTGAGAGTAAATTATACTTGACACATGTATATGTTGCCCTAATTTTATTATGACTCATTGTTTATGCTCAATATTATAATACAAAAAAATCGCACATTCTTTCATGATTTTAGTTAATTTAGGCGTGTATGTGTGTGTGGGCGTGTTAGGAACTATAAAATTCTAAAAGATATAGCAATAAATAAACATAAAATTCAAGCTATCATTTAAATATAGGATTTTATTGCAATAGTTACAGCTAGGCAAATGTATAACCTTAAATTTATACCCGAAACACCAATGGTAGGCAACACAATGAAAGCAACTACTACTATGGCTTAATATATACAGCGAAGAAAGATAGCTAAAGAAAGAAGAACATTGGCAAAGAATGGAAGAAAGATAGCAAAGGAAGAGAATAAACTTAGTAGAAAAAAAGAAAAAGGATTGCAGTGAAGAGATCAAAACAAAAAATAAAAGAAAACTCAAGTTGGTGGTTCTAGACCCCTATTATCTATTCAAAGACTTTATTTATAGAACTTCAGAAAAAAAAAAAAAAAAAAAAAAAAAAAAAAAAAAAAAAAAATTTGTCTCTCCCCACAATCTCCACCTTCTATGAATTCGAACGTGGTATGATGCTTCGTGTATTTCATGATTCATGGGTAGTTTTGCAATTAGCCCAGTTTTCTTTTGTTAATCATTTATCTTTTATGTAGACTATTTGTCATCAACCAACCATACCCATCTCAACATCGACCATTTTTCTTACTTGATATCGGTCATTGTTCCTACTTGATTGATGTTACTTTGTTTTGTTCTTCATAATCACTTGGCCTCTGCCGTTTTAGATAATTTCGACCGATCGATCCCTATGCCTTTACTAATTTTTTCGACCAATGTTTCCCCTTACAAGCTTCCTTATTTCGGAAGTCTTACTTATATCGGCTTTTGTCACAACTTATTTTCATTCATTCCTTACAATTCTAACTCTTTTCTTTTCGGTTGAGATTGTCTGACTTTCTAATTGCGATAACTAATGATTTTGACGGCTGTTAAGCCACGTGTCAATCTCCCAATGGGTTAGGTTTATAAGAATAAACATTGCCCTCTATCAAATCATCTTTTTGGATTCTTAATCGAAAAAAATGATTTGATGGTAACCTTACATGATGGGGAATTTATGTTCAACTAGTGATCGATCTAATCCTAGCATCTTTGTATAGTCTTAAGCAAAATTCTTTATGCCCCCTTAACAAGGCAACTAACTCAGCCCGATATTGATCGTTGAGTTAAACCCCAACAAAAATGAGCCTTTTTTCACCTTCATCCCTGAGATTGACTTTTATCAGCGGATTGACCACTTTGCTACTTTTGTTTTTTCATTGTCCAACTCCTAACGTGCTTCCTTTAAATCTTCAATTTGTATCACATCGGCGGTTTTCTCTATGCCTTCGATTGCTACATCAGCCATGCAGGCTAATACTTCACTGTGAAGCCTATTATCCAAGGTATATAACCATACCTTGGCAATGGCTTCTTTAAAGGATAAATTATTCATTGCTCCAATTCTTGGAGCTTGGGTCAGCCGACTTAGCTGTTCACAGATCTGTCTGGCATCATCTATGTTGATTTTCACAGACATAGTAATTTCTTTTGTGTTTCTAAACTTGTTAATCCCCATCAGTCTAATAGGATTGATATTAACTTCATAATATATGGCTTCGGAAGCATTTACCTTAACAATGAAAGGCTTCTTATCAGCCCCTATTACTTTTGCATTATTACCATCCCAAATGACCAATGCCTGATGTAGTAAGGATGGTACACCCTCCACTACATGGATCCAGTCTCTCCCCATCAATGCATTATATGATGTTTCCACACTAACTACAAAAAAGAGAGTCCGTGTCATATTATTCCCTATAGTTTCTTGCAAAAGTATCACTCCCTGAGTGTTTGCAAGCCCACCAACGAAGTTGCTCATGATCACCTCTGTAGGCATCAGGTCAAAATTATCCCTTCCAATTTTAGTCAACATTTGATAAGGAAGAACGTTTACCGTGGCCCCATTGTCAACTAGAATCCTATTAAATGGGCATTTTGTTCATTAGATCATTCATATAAAGGGGCTTAACATGAGACTTTTCTCTAAAATGATTGAACATAACTCAAGCCATTGCAACCCTCTCATCAGCATTCACCATTTTACCAGGTCCTATGACCTGAATGTCTATTCTCTATTCAAGCATTGGCTCTTTTAGTTATGAGTTCATCACATTAATTTTTAGAATATTCCCTTCTTATAATTCAACATCATATTCCAAGGACATTTAACTTTGCTCTGCTTTAAAGATGGCTGGCAAAGTGAAAACCATATTCACCTATGTCAGTTGCAGACTTCCAAACTGAATAGAACCTATGGACTGGATGTCCCCATCATCTTTATTAAAATCATTATGTCTTTCAAACTTATCGAGCCAATAATTATCAGATACATCAGCTTGTTTGGGATTTTTCTTGTCTCATTTCCTCTTCAAATCAATTATGGCGACCCTTAGAGGTCCCCAACTTTTGTCTTTTGCCTTCAAAATCATAGGTGTTGGTTTTCTTCTTCTAAATCTTATTCTCTACCTGATGTCAATGCCTTTAATCGGAGTTGTTCCATTTTCATGTCTCGCTAAGCACTTCTTTGCCTTTGGAATCTCCTCTCTCGAGACCTTGTCGTGCCACAAAGGTTTTGCTTAAAAAGGAACTCAAGATGGATTACTTGATTCCAGACTCTTACCTATAGTGGTACTTTCGACCTCGCTGTTTGTCTAAACCTTGGATATGCCTTCTGCAAGCCAATATCGGATTGATGAAATGACATCGCGTGATGGCACAAGTTGTTAAATAGAGATCAGCCCCTGAAGTTGTAGTTCATTAATCGATCAAAACCTCGGGGAATACTCTTGCTACCTCATATGGGTGTTAACCTGGCATAATCGATCGGTCGTACCACTTTGCTTTCATTTTTTCTAATTGATAGTTATCTGAAGCCCTGGCCTCAGATAAAATCTTTTCTATTAAGGCATGCCTATCATGTTTAGTTGCATCTCAAGCCATTGATGTTCTTTATGCAATCTAAATTTTCTTTGTTTAATCTCAGCAATATGGGTTGATATTTGGCCTTCTGATGTTTGGCCACTTGTTGATTTTGGAACCTTTATCTCACTAAAGAGCAAAGGATTCGTGTTCAACTGTGCTTTTCCTATTTTTTTGCTTTCTGATTCCTTAATTAATTCTAAAAATGCTTTTATTTCTTCTAATTACTAGCGTTGAGCCAGTCATCATCCTTCTTGCTCCAGATCATCTTTTCTGTCCCTTTATTGCTCTTTATTGCTTTAGAATCCACCATGCTGATCTTGACAGTGGCTTGGAATGGTTTAGTATCAACTCCTATTGGCTCTTTCTCAACCATTTTGAAAAGTCCTCTGTCAATGTGTTCTTTCACCTGATTTTGAAAATGCACACAATTATTAGTAGAATGGCTCCACGAGTTGTGCCAATTGCAATAACTACAACTTTTAATTTCATCAACTAGTGCTAACTTGTGTTTCTTCGGAAGCCTAATCACAATATTGGCCAGGAGGTGGTCAAAGATTTGATCGGCCATTGTTATATTAAATGAATATTTCTGGTTTGACTCTTCAGGTTACTTCTTGATGGTTTAGAATCTTTATCAGTTTCAGGGAGTATTAAGGTCTTACAAGTTTATGGGTTTTTAACACAATTTGGGCCGTATCTACATCGGTTATATGAGTTTTATTGGCTTCCCTTTACAAAGGGTGACCGTTGCAACATCGTAATTCAAATCCCGATAGTATGTTCCTCAAGACGAATTCTTTTTATCTTGCTCCTTTTGTAACATTCTCTCATATAGGGCAGCTCTTGCCCCCAGTTGATACAAATCTCTAAAGTTCATGCCCTCAAACTTCTTCTTAAATTCGAAGTTCATATCATTTAGAGCTAATTTCATGTACTCTAGTTTGGGCAAAGCTAGGATACACTTATACATGGCATTTTTAAATCGAGTGATGTATATGTCTACCGATTCTCCAGCCAATTGAGACATTCTAGCCAAATCAGCTATAGTAATTTATGGCCTACTTTGGTAAAATTAATTATGAAACATTTATTCTATCTGAAACTAGGTATAGATTAAGTTAGGGGTCGGGTTGGAATACCACCGTGAATGTAATAACTGTTAAGGAATTCCTGAATAATCTTAATTTAAATATATCGAAATTCCCAACTAAGCCGCATTGTACTGTGGACTGGCCCAGATGTTCCAAAGTAAATTGTTTATCTTCTATTGAGAACAAGGAGAAATCTGGCACTTTAAACCTCTTTAGATAATCAAGCTTACCTATCCATTTAAGGTAAGGCCTCTTGTATTTAGGTCATCCCTTATTGCAAGGCCTAATTTTTCCCGAATGAAATCAGCTAGCTAGTCTCGATCAATGATCCTTAGCCTACAACGGCTTGGTTAGGCCAATTAATGTCTAATGGACCGATGTTTTGAGCTTGCACAATACCATACGTAGGTCTTCTTTCGGTGGCCATCATCGTTAGTCTAATTGGTATACCATTGCTTTCAATTGGGTTAAACAATAGGTTAGGATCTTTCCAATTTGGGGCATCTGAACTCGTGTTTTAGACACTGATTCCAGGATGGATCTTATGTTATTTGTTGCATTAAAGTAGCCAAGTTAATATTTAAATATTTTTACACAATCTATACTTATACCCAGTGTTGCTATAAAGCTTGAGCCTTTTGAGTTTGCCTCCAAGCCAACATTTCATTTGAATTTGGGATGGTAGTGACCCTAGGTTTATTATGTCCTAATTTGACTGAAGGTATTCCTATCTCGATGGTCTATACAAGTTTAGAAGAGTTGACTTTGGCAAATAGTCTGACGCTGATATCTCTTGAGGACCCAGCCAACTAATTGGGGCTGTAAGGGGAATTTTGGCCATTTGTCAACTTGCTAGTTCCCGTTGCATTATTGTTATACTCTTCGGGGATCAGGGGTTTATTTTCTAAACGAGTGCACCTCACCGTGACTTCGCAACTTCACTGTATTTAGCAGTCACTTCATTAAAATGAGTATTTAGTGATTTTATGAAAATTCCCATTTCTTGGCAAAAAGTAGCCAAGTCACACTTCCCAATTTGATTCATTAAGTGATGGGCTCACATTTCCTGGCATCTCTTCTTCGCCATGACTATCTTCCTTTCACTTTGTTTAAAAATAGCACTTTAACTGCGTGTAACTAAAATTAAATACCTGACAGATCCCACCAGACATGCCAAAATTTGTTTATGCTCAAAATTGGAATACAAAACAATCGCATGTTCTTCACAATTTTAGTTAATTTAGGCGCACACCTGTGTGTGTGCGGGTGTGCCAGAAATTATAAAATTCCAAAGGATATAGACATAAAATTCAGGTGATCATTTAAATATAAGATTTTGTTGCAATAGTTACGGGTAGGCAAATATGCAACCTTAAATTTATACCTAAAACACCAGTGGTAGGCAACGTAATGAAAGTAACAGCTACTATGGTTTAATATATACAGCAAAAAAAGATAGCAAATGAAAGAAGAAACTTGACAAAGAAATTAAGAAAGATAGCGAATAGGGAAAAGAAATTTAGTAGAGAAAAGTGGAAGGATAGCAACGAAAAGATCAAAACAAAAAATTAAGAAAAACACAAGGTGATAGTTCTGGAGCTCTCTTTTTCTATCTAGAGACCTTATTTATAGAACTTTTTTTTGTTAAAAAAAAAATCCACGATCTTTACCTTTTATCAATTCGAACATGGTATGATATTACGTGTATTCCGTGATTCCTGGGTAATTGTAGTTACCTCAGTCTTCTTTTGCCGGTCATTTATCTCATAAGTAGGCTGCTTGCCATCGACTAATCATATTTATCTCAACATTAGCCATTTTTTCTACTTGATTTCGACTATTTTTCCTACTTAATCGATGTTACTTCATTTTGTTCTTCAAAATCATTTGGCCTCTGCCATCTTTTATAACGTTAGCCAATTGGTCCCCATGATTTTACTATTTCTTCAATTGATGTTTCTCCTTCCAAACTTCCCCTTTTACTTCGAAAATCTCGTTTATATCGGCCTTTGTCACGGTCGATTTTCATTCATTCTTTATAGTTCTAATTCTTCTCTTTTCGTTCGAGATTGTTTGACTTTCTGGTCATGATCACTAATAACTTTGACAGCTGTTAAGCCACATATTAATCTTCTAATGAGTTGGGTTTATGGGAATAAATACTCATATATTTTAAATTATCTCAATTTGTTTTTATATTTTTAAATCGTCTCATGTTGTCATTTTTTATTAAATTCATTAATGAAAAATGTCACGTATCCATTGTACTGGAAGAAGTAAATTGTGATGATTTAAAAAACAAACAAAATACAAGAATAAAAAATACAAGATATAAATTGAGATTAATAATAGAGCACAATAGTACCTAGTATAATGCTATGGAAAAAACAAAAATCAATTTAAAAGTACTTTTTTTTTCACCAATTACGAAGGGACATATTATTTTGTCTTGGCCAAAAAAAATTATTTAAGTAATACCATTTTTCTTAATAATAAGTGCTCGACACTTGATATCAAGTCAATTTTGATAATTTTTATATTAATCATTAAATTTTAGTTTAAACATTGAAATATGTTGATTTACTTCTAATTTAAAAAGTATATGATGCAACCTAACATTGTTAAATTATAATTCAGTACGCAAGACAAAGAATGTGACAGTGTTAACATTATAAAATCTATATAATAAAATGGACGATTTTTGAAAATGTCCCTAACATAAACTAAGATTCAGCAATTAAAAATTATTTTATTTTTTATTTAACGATTGGGAATTTTTTTATATTTTTAACTTTCTATTCAATTTTTATTTTAATGGACCTCACCATCATCTATTTTATCAGACAGTTTTGGCATTTTAAATTTTATCATATTTCAAAAATGGAGAACTTAAATTCTGTCTAGTTATAATTTTTAGGGAGCTAAACCTTATTAGAGTATAATAATTTGTATTTTTTTATTGTACTTATCAAAAATTAATTTAAAATGTGGATCAAAATACATACAATAACTATTAGAGTTTAAATTAAAACGTCATATTAATGGTGTAGGCACGGGTTACTGCTAGTGATATTGACTGCTCTCAGGAATTGCAGAGGTTCTCCCAAGTGTAAGAAGTTAGTTGTAGTTAGGATTAGTGAGTTCCGAAGTCATTTCACATGGAGCAATACTTTAGTAAAAATCAAGGGTTTGGAAAAATTCTTTTGGAAACCCGTTTTGAAAATGCTTGCAAAGAATTTCAAAAAGAATTGAAAATACTTTTGTTTTGTTATTTTTTTGATTTGTTTTTTTTCCTTTGTCAATTAATTTGAAGTAATTAGAACTCAAGACTGGATCAAGAACTCATTAAAAATCAAAAGTTGATAAGAAATTCAACAATAATTAAAAACCTTGGCTCCTAACCAATTCAGTGGTGATATGGGATAAAATTTCCTGAACTTAATTTACTCAACCTAATATCCGCACATATGATACCAGATTGAAAGATGATCACTGAAAAGAATTCCTACGGAAATTCATTAGCCTCAAGCGATAATTTCGAAAATTTGTTTGAACCCACCAGAACATTGAATCGTACATTTGACACGCAAGATCCCAATGTCGATTATATTACAAGTGAGTCGATGTCTAATGAAACCTTAAGTAGGGTATTGTTTTAGAAATGATTTATCAATTCTATCGGGACATTGAATCGGACATTCAATCTTTAAGAGGTTCTTAAAAATTAACACTGATTTTAACACATGTGGAATGAAGCTAAAATTAACCCAACTAATGTGATATTCCCCAAATATGAAAACCTTAAAATTTTCTTTGAAAGTTCATTTAGTTTGTTCAGGAATTCAACCCCGACATCACCACCTTCAATGGCTTGAAGCCAAGAAAGTGCTTTAGCCTAGCATAATGATTGAAATCTCAAAATCAAATTCTATAGAATGAAGCATGGAAGAAGAATAATTTGAAACGAAATTACAAAACTTCAAAACTTAATTTAAAAGAAATTCAGAATTCGTACTTACAAAATTTATGTAAAGGATCCTTAGAAAAGTACTTGGAACCTCAATCAAAATGTACTTGGAAAAACTAGTAAATCCCCCTAACCCTATCTGCTAATCCCCTATTTATAGAAGGCTATAGTTAAAGGGCAAAGACATACATCACACGAAATAAGGAAAATCAAAAGTCACAGGTAAAGGGTGCCCGTAGAGTAGCTCTCTTAGGTGTTTGATAAAAGTTCTCAATGTATAGCTCAAAAACTCGTCTCGGCGGGTGCCCGTGGCTTAGGGCAGGGTGTCCGTGCTTAGGTCTGCCAATTATTCGATGAAAGTCCTGTGAGAAGTTTACAATCTGGACCTCAGTAGGCATTCACCTGATTTAGGATAGGGCGCCCATGGATTGTTCCTCTACTCCATTTTCAGCTCATTTCACTTTTGGCTCATAATTCCATTATCCATCCTCAAGTTAAGCAAATAAACCTGCAAAATACGAAAAATGTGTCAAAAATCTCATTTTCATAATCACAACATGGAATTATGAAGCTACAAACAACTATAAACAGTTGTACAGTCATGGTAATTCGGCTAAAACAATGCACAATCAGATATAATAAGTCTGTTTAGTGCGACGAAAAACTACAAAAAACAGTGAATGGTTTGAAAAATATTTTGATGTTTAGCACGCAGCCACTAAATCACATTTTTCAGATATGAATAGTGAAACTTTTAGACTTTTGTATTAGTTTTTTTGAAGAGAGAAATCGTCCAAACGGTTTTTTGATTCAATTAGAATAGTTTTGTGTTATCTTTTTGACTTTTGTGTTAGTTTTTTAGAAAGAAAAACCGTTCAAACGATTTTTTTAATTCCATCAGAATAGTTTTGTGTCAGAATTTATTAAAAATTATTAAAAAGTTTTGAGGATTTGTAGAAAAATTATTGGGATTTCTGAAATATTATTAGAGTTTATAAAAAAAATTTATAGGAGTTTATAAAAATTTGTTAAAATATGAATATATATATAAATTTATAGAAATTTTACAAAGTATGAAAAATACAAAATGTTTTAAAAAAATTTAAAAATTTTCATCATTTTTCTATCATTTTCATT
>JAVXUM010000030.1:23885424-23896628 GCA_035590655.1 Pouteria glomerata
ATAAATTAATATAATTATAATTATAAATTAATATTAATAAAAATAAAATATTTATTTAATAAGATAATTATTTTTTTACATTATTTTTTAATAATAATTATTATAATTATATTTTAAATAATAATTGTACACGTTATTTGTTAACTAAATAAGATATAGAAAATAATAATTATTATTACTATTAAAACCTTCATTTAATAGTTTAAATAATTTTTTCCATTATTTTGTTTAATAACAATAGTATTTATTATGTTCAAATAATAATAATTTATTAAAATATTGAAAAGTTAAAAATAATAATATGTTTTAAATAAAAATAAAACTAAAAGATAAGAAGTTGTATGATAAATAGAAGGAATAGAAAATAATAACATTTATAATTAAAATCTTTATTTAACAGAGTAAATAATTTTTTTATTATTTTGTTTAATAATAATAATATTTATTATATTTAAATAATAATTTATTAAATTATAGAAAAAATAAAAATTAAGAATATATTTTAAATAACAATAAAATAAAAAATATAAAGTTATGTGATAAATAGAAATCTAGATTAAATAAAAATATCACGTATAGATAATGATAAAAATAAAAATAGAAGTGTAGATTAAACAGAAGTAGCAATTATATAAAATATTAATTTCTTTATAAGATAATTAAGATAACTATAATTAAGTGTTACGTATTACAATCATATACGTGTCATAATCGTAGTGCAAGTTAATCTTATATAACGCAAAATAATTATAATTAGATGACACGTGTCACAATCATATCACTAATTAGGTCTTACGTAACATAGTTGCATTATTAACTTCTACGTTATATATATACTAGTGATATAATTCGTGCGATGCATGAATTTATTATATTATATGGTTAAGCGTATTATCATATACTATAATAATTAAGTTGTAAAAATATATTTGAAAATAATATATACTGTCATTTTTACAAATTCAATAAAATGATAAACGTAAAATAAATTAAAATATTGATACTATCAATAACATTAATTTAATTAAATTCAAATTCTAATAAATAAAAAGAAAAAAATTAAAAAGATTAAAGAATAACAAAACTCACTCATATAATTAAATAATTTATAATTATTGTTTCTCCTCTTTGTACTATATTATATGTATATATATTAATTACATAAAAAAAATTACAAAATATATATCAATTATATATAAAAACTTTAAAAAATTAAAATTTAAGTACATCTCTAACAAATTACAAAGTTGAAGAAGCAATTATTGTAACAAAAAGTCTGTAAACAAATTATAAAGTCAAAGAAAAAATTATTATAATAAAAAGCCTCTAAGAAATTTGAAAGAAAAAAAGTCTTTATAGTTATTTATAGATTTTGCATGCAGAAAGTTCTATTCTATTTAAATTAAAATATCATTTGAAAGTTCTATTTTATTCTAATTAGAATACTATTTTGATTGAATTAAAAGTCTGAATCCAATAAAAGTTTTAGCGACACTTCAATTGAATTGATTTATCCATTGCTAAATTTGTTTATTAATTTTTAATATTGTTTAATATTGTTTTAATAAATATTATTATAATGTGTAATTTTAATAAATAATATTACCATTTGATTTAAAATATATCACTTTTTTTCTCTAATGATAAAAATAACAAACGACATGTTACTTGTTAATAAATTAACATTTTCATTTAACAAGTTAATTATTTTTTGCATTATTAATTTTATTTAATAATAATAATTATTATTATATTTATTCTTTTTCAAACAATAATTTATTAGATTATAAGAAAATAAAAAAAATTATAAAATAAATAGAGGTGTAGATTAAATAAAAATATCAAATAATATCTATAAATATTTTAGTTCGAATAAAATTGTAAATAAGTGATAATTATGTACAATTTTAATTCTATTTAGATTATATAATTATAAATTTATGTTAATTAATTAAAATCTTTATTTAACATGCTAATTATTTTTTTGCATTATTTTGTTATAATAATAATTATAATAATATTTATTATGTTTTAAATAATAATTTATTAAAATATAAAACATAAAAAATAAGAATCTATTTTAAATAAAAATCAAATAAAAAATAAAAAGTTATATAATAAATAAGTGTAGATTAAATAAAAAAAGAAGAGATATCCATAAGCATTTTAGTTTTAATAAAATTAAAAATTATAAATAGGTAGTAGTTGTATAAAATATTAATTTCTTTATAAAATAATTAAAATAGCTATAATTATATGTCACATATCACAACTATACACGTGTCACAATTATAACGTAAGTTGTCACATGTCACAATCGTACACGTGTCATAATTGTGGCGCAAGTTATATCCTATGTGGTACAAAATAGTTATAATTAGATGTCACATATTACAATCGTATTATCAGTTAAGTTTTACGTGGTACAGTGGCATTGTCAACTTCTACTTTATAATATATATATATATATATGATATGATATGATATGATATGTGATTGTATATTATTATTATTATTGACCTACTAGCAATTGTTTAGAGTGAATGTAACAAATGGGCTGCTTCCTACAACTATACTCGCACATAAAATTTAAATACCAATGACAAAGAATTATGCCAACATTGCCAAGCCCCTGACCTTAAATAAGAGGAGGCTAAGGGCCAGAGCCTGCTCTGCAATGCGTTAGCTCCCACGGTGGAAACTGCGAGTGCATTCAAGAAACCATGACCAGAGGGGTTCCATACCCATCATGGTGCAACTTCTGCCATCTCCATGCGACCTCCAAACTCTCTTGAAGACTCGTGTATTTTGCTGTCCAGTTCAGCTCGCGCAATATCTTCGATGGGTCACTGTATACTTCAGCATAGTCACCTGGTCGACGGGGTAGGAAGTCGACTTTGATATTCACTCCGGTTGCCTTTTTACATGCCTCCACAAACTCCTTGACTGACCTACCTGATTACAGTCACAAAAAAAAAATATATATATATATATTGAGAACCAATATTTGACCTGGAAATCCAACATCATTCACAAATATAGAGAGAACATTACCTCTTCCTGTTCCAACATTATAAATTCCAACTTTGCCAGGCTTTGCCTTCTCAAGGGCTTTCACATGAGCATCAACCAGATCAGTAACATCAATGTAGTCACGTATACATGTGCCATCTTGAGTTTTATAATCAGTTCCTCTAACCTGTATGGGAAACAGAAAATCCGTGACTAGATTAACCTAGAGCATTGCACACATTATTCTAGAATTGTTAAAGTGAAGAAACTCCATTCCATGCATCACGTGGACAACAATTTTCAGAAAAAAATGTGGGTTTTTTTTTTTTGGGGGGGGGGGGGTGTTTAAGAAAACAAGTCATTGTACACTCTGAACTCATGCCCGGTCAACTAAACTCAACAAAAGCTCTGTCCCAAACTAGTTGGAGTTGCCTACATAAATCCTTTTCCTCCATTTCCGTGAGATTATATAAAATTGGGTATTTCTTCATAGTTTCAATCCATGTAAAATCTTAAATCTATCTTTTGTCCTATTCACCCTTTCACTTGGATCCACTCAACCTTTCTACTTGGTGCATCTTTATGTCTACGTTGGATATAACAAAATCATCTTTAGCAACTTATTTTTTTTACTTCTCTTCTATCATTACCACCTCAAATTTCATTCAGATATATTAATTTATTATCCTACCAATTCTTATATAGCCACACATTTATCTTAGCATCCTTATTTTCGCTGCACTAATCTTATAAATGTTGTTTTTTAATAGCTCACCCCATTATACTATAAAGCATAGTTGGCCTTATAATCGTCCTATAATTTTTTTTTTTTTTAGCTTGATAGGTGTTCTTTGGATACATAAAATACTCGACACACTTCTCTAATCACCCAACTCAAATCCCATATATAACATTCTTTTGAATCCCTCCATTTGCATGAATAATTGATTTAAAATATTCAAAAATAAAAAATTTTTAGCCCTTTTTAATCCTTAATTTTCACAATGTCTTCATTCGCAATTTTACATTTCCTATATTTGTAATGCATATATTTTGTCTTAGTCCAACTTACTTTAAAATCTCTGGATTCTTTAGTGTGAATCCAAAGTTCTGCCCGTTCTTAAATTAAAAACAGCTGCAGCAAACCAATTTTTTCCTAGTATTGAACTTATGAGTATCTTCAAAATTTCAATATTCTTCAAAATTTCCATGTTTTATGCCTCTATTCAGACAAATAAAAGATCCTTTTTTTTTTTTTTTAAAGAGAGAGAGAGAGAAGGCTAGTTTGCAATCCTGATGCTTTTTTATTTTTATTTTCAACCAAGAAAACAACCATATTTTAACTAGAAATATCTCTAATCTCAAACCAAACATGTCCAGACAAAAAAAAGATCAAATTTATTTGGAGAGAGAGATTGCTACTGCAGGATTTTTTTTTTTCAACCAAGAAAGCAACCATATTTTCATCTGAAATATTCCTAATCTCAGGCCAAGCATGTCCAAATTCACATTAAAGAGGCTAGTGCAAACTTACAACACAGTAGGAAAAGAAAAAATCAAGGGATTAGAGCTCATATACCTTAAGCCCAGGAATAATCCCACGAGCAGCATCAAAACAAGCACCTGATATCCGTCCATGCTCCCGCAACTCTGGTCTGGGAGCTTCTCCTAATCTACCTTCAGGATCCGAACCAATTACATTGAAGTATCTGAAATTATTCACAATGGAAATAAGTCCACAACTACTGGCTGGTTGATTTTGCTTTCACTTGGTAGATAAGGTGAATGATTGATTACACATCAAAATAGGAAACAGAGACCATAAAATGAATTGTTGCTGGCTACGGTCGGCTGTAGTCAGAAAGCATTTCCCATGATTGGACTCTAGATGAAATAGTCTAACTAGAGTCAAAGATCCTAGCAGAAAATTTTTACAAGGTTCCTTGTCAAATAACCATGACAAATGGTCTAGCTCACTATTGGAGTGACTAAACAAAATAACAGCTCCAGTAAACAAGGGAAAGACACAAATCTACAAGTCTAAACCCCAACACCCATTCCCCTCCCTAGCATGCTGAGATAGAGTGAGGAAAAATTAGAAGTTGATAAATAGGTTCCCAGAAAAACTGCTTCTGGACTTGGTCAATTGTAATTGGAGGGACATAAAAGAGTATCAGGCCCCCATGACACAAGTCAGTCAAAAGGATGCTAAGAGCATCTCCAACAGCTTCCCTATTCAAGGGAATTCCCTATAATAAGGAAGGGAATGATCACTTTTTGGCCTCCAGCAGATTCCCCATCTGCTTCCCTATATTAGGATCAACCAAAATGAATCCCTATATTTAAGGATGACTCTGGCTTCTCTAAACCATTATTTTAATATTTTTGTTTTCATTTAAATAAAATCATTAGAAAGGAAATTTGTTGAAAATAAAAACAACAAAGAAAGATTTAAGAATGGATACTTTACTATAGTAAGGAATGGTTTACAGAAGCTATTGAAGAGTCAATTGAATAGGGAAGCTGTAAAATAAGGAAGTGGTATTTTTTAATAAATTTTAGGAAATCTGTTTAGGAAAACTACTGGAGAGGACATAAGCCTAACTACTCAACCACCTACCATGACATGATGTAGAAGACTATTGTGGGGAGCAATCACCCTCACAAACTCCGTGACAAGAGATCATGGGGGAGTTCCCACCAAACATCAGGTAACAGGGTGAGGCCCTAAATGTGAAGAACAGCTAAGTGAAAGGGTATTGAACATCCCTCCACATAACCTCATACTGACACTCTTTCCTCTACAAGATATTCTCTGACATGACTACTGGGGTGCATTCAGTCAACCCCCACCCAGCCGGTAGTGTTTTAGT
This sequence comes from Pouteria glomerata, assembly GCA_035590655.1. NCBI lineage: Eukaryota > Viridiplantae > Streptophyta > Magnoliopsida > Ericales > Sapotaceae > Pouteria > Pouteria glomerata. Next base: position 23,891,310 of record JAVXUM010000030.1, read on the forward strand.
AATTTCAAGTTCTCAGAGGAGGAGGTATTAGACAAACATGCCCATTGCTGAGTTGATTGAAGGCTTATGCAAATCAAGTCATATCTACTGTTGGATGGCGCATATATAATGCAACAGCTAGCAGCATACTAGTCTTGCTTGCCAAGGCTTAATGCATTGGTCCACCAAACCAGCGAATTGGTCATCAAGTCCAATACCTTGGTCGACGAGCTTTACAGTTGGAAGGTAAGGTCTTACACTCGAATGGCAGGATGATTCACCTTGGTCGGCGCTCAGAACAATTTTTCCCCCTTCAGTGATAATAACAGAAAAAATGTTACACAGATACCAAGCCTGACAAAAGATATTAGCAAGGAGACCTGTTGTGATACAAGATCAACCCCTCTCAAGTAGATTTTTCAGGGTGAGAAACCAGTTAATATTGATACATTACAAAACATGAGTCGCATAAATCAAATATTTCATGTACTACACAAGTATATATTCCTTTCCAGTTCAATCTTGGACTGGAAAGATAAAAACAACAGCCAATTAAATAAAAAATGATAAAATAGATCTGCATATTTAATACACACTAGAGCACCTACCTTAAGATCATGATGGCCATGTCTGAGTTCTTATGATAATCAAGAATAATATCTTCTGCCATCTTCTTGGCCTTTCCATATGGATTAATTGGGAGCTGCATGTATGCAACAGTAGAGGAGTTATTTCCACAGCTTATTCAACAAAGTTGGTAGCATGCCAATTCGGCTCCTAGAAGCAATTGCAAACCATTGCTAAAAATCCACAAATGCAAACACAATTTTCAGAATCTTCACCTGTGGAGTTTCTTCTGTAATTGGCATCTTCTCAGGCTCTCCATATGTTGCACATGTACTAGAATATATCAATGTCCGTACTCCATGTGCTGCCATTGCCTCTAATACTACCAATGTGTTTGATGTAATGTTGTGATAGTACCTGCATAAACCCAATAATGTTAACTGACAAAGGAGAGAAATTTTCATTCTTCAAATGATTCCATGTAACCTAAACAGCTTCAATTAATGACATAATAACAGAATTAACAGAGGTCAGCAAGACAATCTAGATTCTTCAATAGCTCTAAGACGCATATCTTAAAGAAAGTGAAAGGACCATCTGTATCAATCTGACGTACAAAGTATTATTATAATATTTCCCCCTAATGCTACTTCATGATTGCAAATGGAAGATGATCGTTGCAGCCAAAGGTTAAAAACTGACAGGGAAGAGGTTAATGACAATCAAAACTTATTTGAGAAACGACAAATGTATTGTCGAATAAAATGGAAGATGGAATCTTCCCCGAAATCTAAGTAAGCAAGCAGGGGTGGATATGGCAATGGCAAAGCAGGGGCAATTGCCCCCACTCACTTCTTTTTTTTTTTTTTGAAAAAAAAAAAAAATTAGTTATACATTTATCCACACTACCCCAATTTATCCTTACTTGCCCCCACCCATAACCAACTACCTCTCACTATTTCAACACATTTATTTGAGAATTTTAACAGACATTTATCATTAAAATCTTCAAAATTTATTTTTGATATTATTTCTTTATCCAACTTCAGTTTTTTTTTTATTCAACTTCAGCTGTTTTATTTATCATTTATCCAACTTCATCTCTTTCTTTTTTTTTTTAGATAGGGCTTATCATTTTTTTGATTTTTTTTTTTAATCATTTATCCAATTTCATTTTTTTTTTTTGGGATAGGTTTTATCATTTTTTATATCAGTTTTTTTTCATCATTTATTATTTATCTAATTTCAGCTTTCTCAGATAGGCCTTATCAACTATTCTCAAAATTTTTAAGTCTGGTCTTGCCCCCACCCACTACGTTTTCTATCTCTGCCACTATAAGTAAGTAGATCATGTTGCATAAATTAAATCCATGCTCCAATAGCAGATATATTATTAGGCAATGTTCATTGATATCCATCCATTTCTTTATATAATTGTTGTGGTATAACTTCCTGATCAGAAATCAGGAAATTTCAAGAATTCGACCTTTTATCCGTTTGCGATATTCAAACGCCAAATATATTATTTGGTTATGTCTAATGTTATCTATTCCTTTATATATTTTTTTTGCTACATCTTCTTGAGCAGAAATCGGGAAATTTGGTTTATTCAACCTTTTATCTGCTTGCTGCTTGATAAAGGATAAAGAAAAATATTGGAAGAATGATACAGATCATTGATCTGGAGATGAATGACAAACCTAGGGTGAAAAACACCACAACATCGAGAAAGTACTTCGAAGGAGTATCAAACTGCAAGTATATATTTGGTGCTTTGAATTTACCCTTTTTTGTTACCTCTATTTCCATACAGAATGCTGTGAGTCTTCAGACCAGAACACATTAGATATTGGATTTATCTAACACCATATCTCTTATCCTCACCATACTAAAAATTTTGACCTTATTTTGTTAGGTCAGGTGCCAAGAAAGGCTTGGGTGATTGTACAGCACATATAATCTCTTTAAACATACAAATTGTACAGCAAAATACTTGCAGGTATTTGTGCGGTAGCATCTTGCTAGGGTAAAGCCTTTGATGAAGAGAATATTTGGACTCATTAAAGACTGATGTCTAGAGTTCAAACATTTTTAACTTATTTGCAGAACGTGAAAAAGTTACAGCTGGAAAATATGAAGAAAGACTTAATTATGAAGAAAGACTTAATTTCATATAACCTCATGGAAAATATAACCCATAAAAGAAATGAATGGAGAAATAGGATTCCAGCAGTTGACCCCAACTCATTTGGAACTAAGACTTTGTTGAGTTGAGCTCACCATAGCATTTCCAAAAAACTTATGAAAGTTCAACTGATATTTAAATGGGTCTATGCTAGATCAAATGACACTTACTTAAGAGGATCAAGGGTGCTTTCTCCAACATATGCGACAGCTGCAAAATGCATCACAGCATCAAATGCATTTTCAGAAAATATTTTATTCACCTGAAACAATGATTTAAGGAAGCAAGATGGACAGTGCATATTAAGTATAGGGCAAACTATAAATAAGAAATCATAAATCTCATAAAAAACTATTGATTAGGATACAGCTTTTGCATCTCCCAAGTCAGCATAAATAAACTGAAGCCTCCCAGGCTCTGGAAATAGTTCTTGTAGAACCTTGACAGCTCCCAAGTTTCCCCGAGAGAGATTGTCCTGTCACATGAGAATCCTTTTCACTTGAAGATCGAAACCATGCAGCATGCGAAGGTTGAGAAAATATGGGCCAAAAAAAAAAAAAGTATATCTGCATGTATTCTGAAAGAGAGATACCACTATAGTTACACGATATGAGTCTTTAAGAAGTCGGAGTGAAGCATGTGAACCAATATATCCGGCACCTCCAGTAACTAAAACATGAGTAACTCCTGGTTCATGATGGGAGAACTGGAAAGGAAAACATTAAGAACAGAGGGCAATGTTTAATTTGAAATGACATAAAAGGCTGCATTTGATAGTTAGTAAGTCACTAAAAGAAGAAACTAGAGTATTGCGATAATAGCCATTCCAACTCCAACCAGTTAAAGAGTCAAATTTTTCATTTCCCTTTACTTATATCTTTTTTGCAATCGACTCGAGAAAAAGTCAAAATGAGGAAAAATATAATTTCAATCAAATAAAATGATCACAATCTGAAAAGTTCAAAGTAACATAACTAGAATCAGCAAATAATTTAATTAAAAACAGAAAGGGAAAAAGAATTTAAAACGCCCAAATGATGTTAGGATGATTTTTCTTGTTTGTAACAAGAAATTAGGAAATTAAAAGCCAAATAACAAACAGACAGGAAAGAGCGATCCAACTAAAACACAACTCCGTTTGCATCATTATCAAAGCTTGCCTCGTTAATAAATTTTCATTACATACTATAATCGAGTATAAAACTACTACAGGAGAAAAAACTGACTCTTGGCTACAAACCAGAGAGAGAGAGAGAGACCACACTGGCAGTCATATTGCCATTATTTGTTATAATACAAGCCTTGTAACTCTTCAAGGAAAAAAAAAATACCTTGAGAAGTTGTACACAAAATGCATTACAAGCATGTTAATTATTGTTGAGATAACTGTAGCTGGGAACTGAACAAAGATAGTAGGATATAAATAAAGGGATCAGGGAATTACTGCGCTTGGGCTGGTAAAACTCGGGGATTGTTTGAGCATAAGAATGCATAATGCTGTTAAAGCAGCAGCCAAAAGAATTTTTCCTACAAAATTGTTCTTCTTCTTTGGGTCAGCATAATCCATACCTACGAGAATTGAAGGTCAGAAAGAATTACAAACCCCATCAAATGTACTTACATTTTACATACAAAAAGTGACAAGATTATATGAACTAAGAGACAGCACAATTAAGGGTGAGTTTAGAGTGATAAAAAATGGAATAAAATAAGATAAGTTGTGGGTTCGTAATCATGTAGTGAGATAAAAAGTGAATAACTTTTAAAAATTTTTAGAAGTTATTCAGAGATTTTCAAATAATTTTAGCAAACCAAACGGAGCCTAAAACGCTATGAAATTTGATGTGTTAAACAACTGGACACCAAAATGAAGTTGAGAAAGACTGATTATTAGCTCCAACCATTGTTCTCGGTGGCCAGCCCCAAATTTTATAATTTTTATGTTACCTTATGAAAAGTTTGACACATACGCAGAATATATGGTTCGCTCAGCAGCTACCAACTATAAAGCATGCAATAGTTAATGCAATAGTTAATTTTAAAAAAATTTAAAAGTATATACATCCACACACGCACATATATATATATATAAAGAGAGAGAGAGAAGAAGAGAAGAGAAGAGAAGAGAAGAAAGTGAGGGGATTTGGAGAAGAAACTCTTATATCAAACTCATGCGCCATGAATTTAATTGATCCAGCTCAGGGGGGAAAGGAAAACGGCATAATCTAACCAAGTAATAGAAATTTAAATATAGATTATGGGAAGCCTTACCTCCTAAAGACATGGATCTTCCAGACCGTGGCTGAGTTCTTGCTCTGCTAGAATTTAGCATTTGGAAGATACCCCCCTGCTTCAATGCTAATATCTAAATACACATCAAATTTTAGGCCTAAAACTTGGAGTCGATTAAGGGCCCCCCGTCCAACAAGAATTCCAGCAATTCGTTTTAATCTGCCGCAGTCAAAACAAATTCAAGTAATCTGTGGAAATTAATTATGCCATTTCGTATGCATAACATTAGAGAGAGAGAGAGAGAGAACCACAAACGCACACCCATTGCACAAAAAAAAAAAAAAAAAAAAACAAAA
>JAVXUM010000030.1:23922255-23933612 GCA_035590655.1 Pouteria glomerata
TTTATTGAAAAATGCTCGAAGGTGAAAAAAAAAAAAAAAAAAAAGAAAAGAAAAATCGCATCCCCCATCATTTTGGCCAAGGAAAGTGGCCAGTCTTTCCAAAGAGCAATCAGATTGCCCTTTAATTAATTTCCGACGTATTCTCAATGGTGGGGTGGGTTCTACACCACATTGGGTTCTTCCCTTTGCAACAATTTTAGATGATTCTCTCATTTTTGTCTTCTCTCGAGTTTCATTTTACTCTATGATATAATTTTCCTTTTAAAAAATACTAATCAATTATTATACTCAAAATGATATGATAATGGTAATATTATAAATAAACGACATTTCGAAGAACTTCATGTTTTAAAAAATAAGTGCATAATTAGTCACATTATCAATAAAATTTTATAATTTCTTGTTTATAACATCATCTTTTGTCTTTTTGTGAATCAAAGAACAGGATGGAGATAGTGACGATTCACACAAAAATAGCCATTGAATTAAAAGAATTTCAAGAAAATTTTTAATCAAATATAAAATTCAATAGACAACCATTTTATTTTTTTGAATTTAGACATGAGTGGTAATTGATCGATCATGAAAGTGTAATGCCCTTGGTCCTCTCATGTTGACATTATATTTTTTGATAAACAATTAATAAATTGATTCGACACTGGGTTAAATGTGAACTGAATCGAATCGATCCATACATTCCTAATAGAAACATTAGCATTTCCCTTAACGTTTGTCAAGAGAATGTAAGAATGACAAGAGGAACACCTGCCGAATGCGTGAATTTTATTATAGGCCTAAAATAGATTACTTATGGGCCTATAGAAAACATGTTGCACATGTCCAATTAACCATGTACAGATTTGCGTCAACTTATTTATGTGCCAAATGGGCCAATGTGAATGCAAGCCTTTTGTCAAGCCCAACATGCTGGATCTCTCTCTCTCTCTCTCTCACATAATCAAATGCTATATGTTATAATCAATTATTAGTAGTAATAGTTTTAGGAGGAAGAAGAGTTTCATTTATTATTACTATTAAAGTAATTATATAGCTAAGCCAGGGTAGGTGAACTTGCATATATTTTTCTCAATATGTGATGTAAGGCAATGTAGTCAAGTCAATAATGAAGAAAATTAAAGTTCAAAGTACTGCAGTATATAAAGGATACAATTACAAATTATTTCAACATATTGCTTGATTAATTACATATTTTTTACCTTCAATTTTTCATTAAAAATTGAATTCGAGAAGTGATTTTAAATCTCTATTTTTTATTATAAATTTTTGAAATTTTCAAATAACTCCCAATCCACACAATACAAATAAAAAAAAAATGAAGGCACCACGAGAAAAAATCTAGTCAAGGAAAAAATCTTAAAACAATTTCTACTTTATAATTTAGATTACAAGTACCTACTTTTTACGACTTCTTGTACGATTTCTTTCAAACACTTGCTTAAATTCTTGATATACCTAAACCAAGTGAAAATAAATTTTTTAATTCCTTAAAAAATGAATAAACTTAATCAAGAATAAAGAAAAAAAAAAAAAGACTTATAAGTTCACAAGCAAAAATTCTCTCTCATAAGACTTTATAATATACCCTTTTCATTCTTTTTGTACATTAAGCTCATGCATATATATAAATTTACAAAATCTTATTCCAATTAATACTTAAATAAATAAATTTTTTAAAAATATATTTCTTAAACAGAATATAATCTTTTATGAAGTATATAACTCAAACTTTTACACTCGTGCTTTCTGCATATTGCTTACGATGAGTGCTGAAATTTTTTGTGTATTACTTAATCTATATTGTCTTTTTATTCACTTTTAGTAAGACTTGAAGCACAATATTGTGACTGTGGTCTTTTTAAAATTTATCAACTTTAAAAATGTTCAATTTAGAAAATATGTAAATTTTCTCTTCTCTCTAATTCAGAAAACATTTAAATTTAGCATACTTGATTTAAAATTTTGTATGAATTTATCATAATAGAACTTTGCGGGTTTTAATTCAAATACAACTTTAATGTATCTTACATTGATCAAGATTATTGTTCGAACTTGATGATCGCACATATCAGCACCTTCTACGCCATAAAACAAGACATGGCTTCTTGCAGAACAATTTGCTGACGCTGCAGGGTGCATGAACCTACGGGGGACCATATCAACCAATGTGATGGTAACCACTAATTTTCATGTTGTTTCCTACGTGGCAGCTATATATATATAAATAGAAGTAGAATATATATGGGAATGACTATGGTTCTTCGAACTTGGAATGCGCTTAAAGGATCATAGGATCTCTAAATGATCCCGAAAATAAAGGAAAGAAATTAAAGCTCTCCAGTTCTTCTCATTGGAAGTAAAGTCATTTACATCACATGGGAAAGGGCCACTTGTCACACAATCCGAGGGCTTAATTATCCATAATCTTAAAAGTAATCATAAGCAAAGATTATTGATAGTTCTTGAATTCCTAATATATATTATATAAATTTTGGCTATGGGCATGAGGTATATATATATATATATATCATGCAGAATAAACCCTAATTAGGTGGTGTGGCCTGGTATGATGAGCTAGTAAAACCACATCCCCACCCCGACACCAAGCACGCACACATGCGGGGCCTCAAAATTTTGTAAAGAGAGATGAATTAGGAAAGGTTCCTGTCGGGTTCGGGCAGATTCAGAATTTTTGGTATGGACACATCAAATATTTAAGAAGAAGAGAACAACATACAAATTATGTTGCGATTAAAGTTGTTTAAAAATAGAAGAAAAGTGATATTACTCATAGAGAATAAAATTATTTTTGAATAGTAAAATAGTGAATATATTTTTACAATTTAATTGTTCAATTAATTTTTTTAACAACACCTAATGTTAGAAAGAAATATTTCTTGTTATAAAAAATTATTATTTGTAAAATTTATTATGTTATATGTTGGATTACTGATGTTACTTACAAAATATTAAATAGTCTGGTGGGAGAATTTATTTTATTTAAAAAAAAACTTGAATTTTAACCTTAATTTTTTAATAGGTTAAAATATCTCAATTTTGAATCAATTTAATTTTTTTAATAAAAATAAATATCAAAGGTATTTTGATAATTCAAAATTAAGTACATTTACCCCTTTGCCTCTCCGTGGCTTTGCCATTATTAGATATTGATAGACAACTAAAATATATAATAAATTAAAGTGCGGTGTGACCTCAAAATACGAAGTTCATAAAAATATAACTGATGACCGTACCATTTCTCTTCCGAAGGGATTAGATCAAACACCAACCTTAAGAATTTGTCAAGCTCACTGAAAAGGAAATAGTATATTGATATGGACCCCTACTTTGACTTGTTGATTATAATGTGATGGTTTAACGCAAGAGAGAAGGGCTAAATTAATCCTAACCATCCATGTCGACGGTTTAGACGGCCAGGGTTAACGTGATTGGGTAGAGGCGGCCGATAAATATAACGGCTGACGGCAGGAGGCGTGAGAAGCTTAGGTAAGTGTCTCGCGTGCAGATCAACGCTGTTGTCATATACAGCGAAACCAAAGACCAACAAGTGGCCTTTACACGCTATCTTCCATGGCCGCTTTTGATTAATTAATAAATCAACCAGCAGAAAAGTCGCAAGCATTTGAGGTAGCTAGAGTTTGGCGTTATTTGATTTTATTATTAATAATTAAGTTAATTTTAATATTACAGTGAGATATTAATCAATTAATTTATGGAGATGGCTCACATGGGGGAGGATGCTTCCGATTCTTGGTGGTAGGGCAAAGTTCTGTCTTAGTTTTAATTAAAACTCAGAGAGAGAGAGAGAGAGAGAATCCCAGTGTTAAATTTGCTTTTTCTTGTGGGAGAGAGTGAGATATCGATGGAATACTTAATTTGCCATATATATATATATACACACACACACACACATACGTGCAGGAACGTGGGGGTTGGCCTGGTATGTGCTGCCGGAACCCTAGCTATCAATGATTAATTCAAAATTAGCTGGGGCTTTTATGAGATAGGATCACCCCCAAAATCCTAGGTAGCTAGTTTTGTCCTATTTATGTAAGAAAGCCCCTAGTTCATGGATTAATTAACCTGAAGACTCAGTTCTTAAATACAAAGATTTATATCTACATACCCTATGGATAGGTCTGCATTATATATATATATATTTCATATTATTTTGATTATTTTTTAAACAAATTTACAAAATGTGAAAAATTAATTACATCTTCCTTAATTATGTCTCAACAATTCATGTGACTAATTTAGTTATTTAGCTGTAAAATTTTTGTACATGAGAGATAGATGGGTGACACAGTCAACTTGAAGTCTAGAAAAGAAACTTGAAAACTAGAAAAGAAAAAAAAGGATAACACCACTTATAATATTAATACTGTGATATTAATTTTATGAGTCGTAAAATTAAAATATAATAATTTATAATAAAAATAAATTTTAAAATTTTATTGAAAATTTAAAAATTTATATTTATAATGAATTACTTTATTTTAATTAATTATTCATAAGATTAAGACCATAAGTACTGGCATCGCAACTGACCTTAGCAGCACCGAACCCGAAGACTAGTTGTAAGAGTGAATGGATTAGCAGGAATTGATAATAGAAGAGATCGATCACTGATTGCCACTTGCCAGCCGTGTCCTTTGAACAGAAAACTTGAACTGTTGATGTTTCACGGGGCCAGGCACGTGTGTAAGTCGTGATTGGATATCAACTATAGTAGATTCTCAAAATGTCCCATCAATAACAAAGAGGTTGGTGATTGCCTGTATCATCATTGGCCCATTAATTGAAACCTTCAATCTTAATTTCAGGCTCCATTTTGAATGTGCAAAGCTACCGGTCATTTAGAATGTGTTCCGCGTAGTGGAAAATAATAAAAAAATAAATTTTAAAAAAATATTAAATGTTTCGCGTACAAATTTTAAGTTATATTTTTTTAAGATAAATAGTATTTAAATTTCCGTTGGGATAGTTTCAAAATTTTCTCATCCTTTGTTGACAAGTGACATGATATGGCCAGCACGCCACTCCTTTATTGTTGCTAAGTAAAATCTGTCGAAACAGATTTGTATTTCCATCAGAACAGTTTCAAATAAAATTAAAGAGGAAGTAGAAAATGGCAAAGTGTCTAAATAATTTCTAAAATTTGTCAGAGAATAGTAAAAAAAAATTTGCTATTTGATTAATGAAATTTTAGTTATTGACTTTTTTTAAGAAAATATTAAATTTTTTTGAACTTCGAGTCAGAAGGTGTAAAAATGTATTACAGATTTTTAGAAATTTTTAGAATTTTCAGTAAAATTTTTTGCACTAAACAAGCCATCAATTTTCTTTTAAAGTATTAAAATTATCTTTTTATATTTTAAAATATTCATGAGAATAAAAAATGTTAATAAATAATAAGTGAAAAAAATTAACTATTAAAAAATTAATTTTCTTTTTAAAATTTTTAGTAGTTAATTAAAAAAAAAAAACTAGCCTTTTCTACTGCTAAATTAGACCTCAAATTCTATAGATACTCCCGGTTATTTTGTGTTTTTTTAATATTTATAATTTTAGATGAATAAAAAATAGATATATAAATGTAAAAAAATATATAATCTTTAAGTAAATACTAAAAAGAAAATATTTTAAAAATAGTAAAATAATTCACTATAAACCTACTAAAATAAAATGTGATAGGTACCGATTCTCTAAATAAAAATAAAAATAAAATATGTAAAAAATAAGAGAAAAAAGATACATGGATTAGATTATTAATAATTTTTTTATATTTTTATTATAAAAATAATATTTAATATTCAAACAATAAAAATAATTTTAAAATAACTCACAATAATATTAAAATAATCCACTATAATCTTAATGAAAAAACGACACTTGTTGGTCTCCAAATAAAAATAAAAAAACACACACATACAAAAGAAAAAAAAAATCCAGACAAAGTGAACTCATGTCAATTAACAAAAAATCTATCACATATATATAGAGCTGTTTTGTTTGCCAAACGTATAATAAAAGTATAAAAATTTAATATAAAAATAATATATAACAAAATTTAATTTAAAAAATAAAAAATAAAAAATAGTTATTTTCTTTTGATTATTTTGACCAATTAAACCAACCCCCCCGGGTGGCCGTGGAACCCGTTAGTCTCCCATTTAATATATATACATAGAAAAATAATTTTCCACAAAAAAATAGTATAGAAAATTTTTTTAGAATAACATTATCATGGTCATTGGTCACTTTGTAAATAATTTTCTTTTTTTAATTTTAAAATTATAAACTTATGCTTATCTACATCTCTTTAATAAAAATTTTATAATGATATTTTTTAATCGATCATATAACATTATCCCATATATATAACATCTCTCACAGTAATATGGAAAAACTCACAATTAATTCTTTATTATAATTACTTATATATTTACACACATATGATAAAGAGAGAGAGGTTACTTAAGAAAACAAATTAAAGATTGTATTTAATATTTAAAAGATATATATATATATATATATGAGCACCATATAATTTGAATATATATGTCATACCGAATGTTGGAACAGAAAATATTTAGACACATGACAGTTTTCTGAGTATAATTGTGCCGAGTAAAAAATGTATCAATTTAATATATTCTCACTCACAATAAATGGGTTCTATGAGAAAATTAAGCATGAAACAATGAATTTAGTTCATTTATTATTATCTAGTTTATTTATTACGACATTTTTCATTCAATTAGTTCCTCGTTGTAAGTAGACGTGACACTTACAATTTTTTGTATCTAAATCATATTGACTAATCAAATTTTTACTATACACATATTTAATACTACATGATGAGCGTTTGATGAAAAATAAGTTGACACACAAGCCTAGTACCTCATGTGACAAAATAATGATTTTTTTTATTATTTTTATATTTATTTATTCTTATTACCATATTATAACTAGAACACTTAATTTTAAATTCAAGTACGCTCACTATTATTTATTATATTACTATTGATTTTATTTTATAAAAAAATGTCATACCCTGACCTTAGGGGCCCCCACTACTTCTGCCCTGAAGCAACATTTTTATAACATTTTTAAGCTTTTAGTAATTTAAGTATTGGAGGGATGATGGTCAGAAACCTTCTTAATCCTTTCTTCTTATTTATTTTTCTTTGCAGGCTTAATTTTATTTTATTTTATTTTAGTAAATATAATAAACACGTTCAGTGGTATTTTTATTAGTGAACACCAAACCTCGTAGAAGAATCCAAAACCTTTAGACCAAAACAAAAAGCCTGCCGGTAATAACCCCTTGGCTTGTCTCTTGAATCTGCCAACTACACCGAGAAAATAACTATCGAACTATTAATTTTCTAGTGATATATAGTCAGTTTAGACTTCTAATTAAAAACTAACCCTTGTCTTTCTTCATTCCAACATAATATATATAGAGATTAATTATATGCCCGATCAGTCGCATCATAATCTCCTTTTTAAAGCTTAATCATCCTATCTACAAGACCTTAATTTCTCATAAAGTGCAAACAATAAATTAACTACTGTTGTTTAATGTATTTCTAACTTAACATCCATTTTTGCAATCATTATGGCATTGGATGCTTTTTGTCTTAAAAGTCTTACAAGGATGGAAGGTCCCCCTCTACAGTACTGCATGCATACATACATTTATATATATATATATATTTTTGTGTGTGTGAGAGAGATGAAAATAAAGTGGCTGGAATTGTCGCAACACTTTAGTGGGAGCTCGAGTGGGTTATCGGATGAATGAGAGAGGCAGAAGATACCGCAGGATACACAGCCAACTACGTGAAGTGCGGGCGATACAAATTAACCAAGGTCATTTCCAGCAGAGAAGTCAACCCGTGTTGACTTTTAATAGACTGTTAGTATTTCATTAATTAAAGAGGATTAAATGTTATCCTTCTAATTTTTAACCTTCTTTTCATCATATTTGGTACAATTTATAAATTTTAAATATTAAAGTTTCCCATTCTTATGAATTAAATGCTAATCTTTTAGTGACTAGGGTAAAATTTCAATAGTTAGAAGAGTTAAAAGTCATTTACTTCTCTTTAACATTAATTGTTTTACCTCAAAATTCGTCGTTTATCCCAGATTCACATTGACTTCTCTGAAAATTAAAAAATACTTTTCAACAAATTTCTTATAACTAAGAAAATTTTGGATTAATTTGAGCTTGGGTTGATAAATTATAATTCTTTTACCCAAACTTAATTTTTGCCAAAATTCGCATTATAGGGTCTTCAAAAAATTTAAAAATGTTCATAGATATATTTATTATCAATTAAGAAATAAATCATCTTGCACAACTTGATTCAAACAGTATAATGCACACTCACTTTTAAAATGTATTATACGAAGTGAATATAAACTATACAAATATCACTCCAGGTAATGTGGGAAGGCATGTAAGAGGAGACTTTTGCAACGAGTTTGAATTTTTTTTTTTTCAAATTCAATTTATTTATTTTTTTAACCAAACTCAAGTAAAATTTCAATAAAATTAATCTTAAATTAAGCTCAAATAACTTGTTTTATAATATATTTATTAAGAATAAGTTTATCGAATTAAATTTTAATATGACACAATGATATAAATAAGTTTAGAATTATAATTCAAAATTATTCCATAAAATTCAAGTTTGAGTTTGAGTAGGCTTAGAACTAAAACAAGCTTGAGCAAGTTTGGAAAAACTACCCCTTTGGGGGTGGTCGGGTGCGCCTAAGGATTTGGGATTCTTGAGATCCCGAGTTTGACTTCCTTTGGGGGGTGGGTTACTGCTTGCGGGCTCTTCTTGGCCTCCACTTGATCGAGTCAATCAGTCAGGGCTTGCCTAGGCTGGTTTACTCTTCAGGACTCTTTACCTGTTAAGGTCCTAAAGCGTGTTTTGTCTTATTCACACCCCAACTGAGTAGGGGCTGCGGACTTCCATATTTCAGAAGTTTGAAAAAACTTTTCCTACCAATTATATATACGTCGAAAGGGCAGAGGTTCAAATGGAGATCGATCGCCCATCAATTAATGTTTTGTGATGGCGTACGTGTCAAAGTCCTTGAAGGGTTTTAGCAAGCATTACCTCCACGGACTTCTATTTTTTGAGTAAAAGGAAAACAAACTTGACACCTTGCATTTAATATCTAATCAACTCAATGCATTTTAAAACCCTAAACTTTCTCTTTCTATCATCATGGCATAAAAGATTTTCGCTGTCCCTCCCCAAAACATTTTAAAATTTTTTCTTATTTCTTTTATTCTATATTAAGTTATTCAAAAACTAAGTTAGCACGGTACTTATCTCTAGCAATTTTTATTGGAGGATAATATTCCCTCCTTAATACTAATGTTGGTAGGTATTTTCGAATTATTTTTTAAATTATTTGTCCGCATCCACGGATTAGTACTTCTGCAATTGCATGGTAATTTCTTCCTCAGCCCCCAAACCCTCTATTTATTATTGATATATTTACTGTCTCACAGTGTCGTTTAATGGAAATTAATCACTATCTTCCTTCAACTGAATTGTGGATTTTTCTTTCTTTCTTTTAGTTTACTGATTCCATGAACAATTTTATTATCAAAAGTTGTTGGAGAATAATGTAGCAATGGTAGAATTTTTAGATTTGTATGAGTTTATTGCTTTTAAATGATAAGTCCATTATTTTTCCACATCATTTTAAATACTTTTTTTTAAGTAACTTTTCTGATTGGGTGAGATTACCCTAATTTTAATCTAACTTATGATTGGAAGAATCATTAGTAATTAATAAGTTTAACTAATATATAGTTTGGACTTTTAATGCAAGTTCTTTTATTTGATTAAGTGTATGTTTGGAGTATTATATTTAACCAAAAAATCTCTAATTTTTTCATTTTTTAATTTAATGTTCATATAAAAAATTTCAATTTTCTCTAACGTTTACAAAGTTTTGTCAACTTTTTTTTAATCAATTTTCTCCAATTTTTATCAATCTTCTTTTACACTTTGAGAAAATATCAAACATAAGACAACCCAAAATTCACCTTCTTCTATTTTTTTTGCCAAAATTTGGCAATCAGGAAGTGTGATAATTGGTACTAAAATTAATAATTGCCATAATTTTACATATTTTTGGGCTCTTATTACTTTGATGATACCAAAACCAACTATTCCTGTGCTTCAATTACATACATATATATGTATATCCACATATATATATATAAAATTAGAGGAGTTAGACCTTCCCCTAATATTTCATAAGAAAAAGGGTTTGGAAGCCAAATTAAATTTCAATTTTCAATTACTAACAAGTGCAAATTAAAAAAAAAAAAAAAAATCTGCCGATTGCTATGGGACAGACACAAGAACAGGTGGGAATGATCTCCCAACGACATTGCACGTTCGAGGTTGCATCTCAAGGTTTCTCTCTTCTTCTGTTTTTTTTTTCATGTTCTGCACTTTTTTTAAATACAAGTGCATCACATTGACAGGTGGGATATATATATATATATGTATATACTTGCACACCTACAACACGCACATAATTTTTGGGACAAGGGAAGGGATAGGTGTTGGTATATATATTATATATAGATTTAAATCATATGCACTGAGATATTGATAAGCACAGACCGTTGTCTTTCTCTATAGAAAAACATTATTAGAAATAATTTTCCAGGAAAAAGGAAACTAAAGAATTGTCAAAGAAGCGGACGGCCCACTGTTCGAAACGTTTTGCCGAAAAATGCGGCTGCTTGCCGCCCTCTTGAGTTTTCTATCACTTGTTTTTTTAAAATTTGGCTTTAATATCAATTCACCCCCTATTTCGTATTTCTGGGCTGTGCATTTTTCAAGTTCTAACGCAGTAGAATGTATATATTTATCATTTTTTTAGAAAAAGAATAAATTTATATATATGTTAATAGAGGAATTTAAAAAAACAATAATAGGTTGGTATAAAAAAATAATATGTTAAAATGTGTGACAAAATAAAATAAACATGTTTTGAAAAATTAAATTTTTAAGCATTGTTTTAACAATCGGATCGGGCCGGCCGGTTCAACCGGTTGAACCATCGACCGGTCCAAGAAACGGTGCCGAAAATCGGCAACTAGGCGATTGAACTGGTAAAGCTGTGAGTGAGATCCGAACGTCTACTTAAAAGTCAAACACTTTATCCATTACACCATGGGCACTTTTGTTAACTCTCTTTTTTTTTTTTTTTTTTTAATTTTATGAGGACCGGTTGTTTTTTTTTTTTTTTTTTTTTGTTTT
>JAVXUM010000030.1:23939128-23955952 GCA_035590655.1 Pouteria glomerata
TTTCTGTTTTTTTAATCATTCCACTTTTTTTTTATTTTGAATTACGCCCCCCCCCCCCTAAATTTGCTTGGACTGTTTCATCTATAAAAATGTTTGTTTATGAAGGAGGAAAATTAATTGATATCCTGCATCTAGGTCTGGTCTTCTGCTATTGCTTTCTCTTATATATATAGATATACATGTTCAAAATGAAATTAATTGATAAGGCATACAGATGACATACTTAAACACCAATTTGGGAAAGCAAAAAGGCATTTGACTATTTTGGTTTGTATGGCCAACTCTTGTGCATGCATGAGGACTGTGAGGTAGCATTTACCTGTACCTTAATTTTACCAAAGTATCAAATATATATACATATAGTAATTTATTTTCTCCCGTATTTATCTTGGTTTAAAGTTTGGAAACTGACAAAAATTAAGAGAGAGAGAGAGAGAGACTAGCAACTGAAATGGTCAATAGCACATTTACAGCTTGACAATTAGTTTGGATGAATATTCATTTTTGAGAAGAAAACATTACCTTTAATTATGAGAAAATTCACTTTAGGTATTAATTAAGTACTAATATATGCCAAAAGAGTAGTTGCTTATCTTCAAGAAAAAGCAGCTCTTTAAGAGAGATAGTAACGTAGAAAAACCATATGAAGCTAACCCCTATGTATCCTATATGTAGAGAAGCTTTATTTAATTCATTAAAAGGTAAACAATATGATGAAAGAAATTTATATTATGACAATATATAGTAAGAAAGCAATGGTGGAGACGGGAAAGTGAATTTTAAAGATGTGCATATTATATTGAAAATGGTGGAAAATATAAAAATAAAGGATGAAATATATCTAAATTGTACAAAATACCTAAAATAGGAGTATATCAACAAATAAATCAAGAAAATATTAAATAGTTAAATATCAAATGAATAAAATGTTCAGATGGCAGCTACATATATATTTATATCTATATATGAGCAAATGATCCCCCTATCTTGACTTTGGGAATATTATTTGGTTTGTCAACGTGATTTGAAATTACTTAAAACAAAAATCACAACAGTATAATAAATTTACCTTTGATCGAAATAAGGCTATGTTTTTAGAAACTGAATTAATGAACAAACATTAAAAGAAATGTGTGAATTTATCGAAATAAGCTATGTTTTTAGAAACTGAATTAATGAACAAACATTAAAAGAAATGTGTGAATTTGTCTAAAAATCATGGTGGACATTCTTATACTTCCTATGGTCAAAGAAGTAATTTTTCTGTTCATTACAAATTTTTTATTATTGTTTCTGGAAAAATTCCTGCCCAATACATTGAGAGAACAGTGACACCAAGTTCTGTCAAATCCATCAACTTTAGTGAAATTTTTTTTCATATACCTTTCAATTGAAGTCACGTCGTCTGGAGGAAAACGAACAGTGTAAGCTCATTTTTGATTGATGGGGGTAAGAGTCATTATGTGTTTGCTGGAAATTTTTGCACATTTTAGGTTTATTGGAGAGACTGTAGCAGTCATGATTCTGAGAAGAAAGTGAAAAAAATAAAAAAAGGGAGGACTTTAATTGATGACACATGGTCATAAAGCCTCATCACCGTTTTAATCTTTTTGAAGGATCTCATGGTACAAGAAGTTCATATATATGCCACGCTATCTAGCTTTAATCCTTTTCCTCATCTACCTCAAATCCTTCAAATCATACCTGTGATCTGATGTTTCTATAAATGTTTTGTCAAATTTAAATCATTAAGTGGTGTGTTTCACATCATTAATAGTAACTAGCCCTCTTTGTTTTCAAATCAATTACTAATTGCCTTTACTTTATATATTTGTGTGTGTATTCTCCTTTTTGACCATGACTGCTCCCCTTGATATCTTTGCAATGAATGAATTAATACATATTAGCAGAGTGATTCGCAATGAATGAATTAATACATATTAGGAGAGTGATTCAGACCTGGTGGTTTTATGGTGTACCAATGTTTAAAACCAAATCATTATTTCATTTTTCTTTCTTTCTTTCTTTTTCTTTTACTTACTTTCTTTCTTTCTTTTTTTTTTTTTTTTTTTTTAAATATGTGTGTATATATAATATATAATGTTACCACAAACCCAACTCAAACTTGATTGATGGGTAAGGGTTATGTAGACAACTCACACAACCAAACTCTCCCGGTGAGAGAGAGCCCCTCAATTAAGATACTATTTCAATTGTTCACACAATTTTTTAAAATTAGCATTTCCAAATTGAATTAGAATTCTTGTGATGTATATATTTATGTTGTGTGGTTAAAAAATTAAAAAAATGTGTTTCATAGAATAATTTTTATTTTAATTTAATTTATTTTATTTAATTTTAATAAGTACAATCTTTATAACTTGTCAATAATAAATACTATATTATGAATCTGAATCAATGTCTTTGAATTTTAAATTTGACAAATGAAAAGAAAGCGAATGGAAATTCTTTCATGCTACATATGTTTACGTTTTATATTTGAAAGGAAAAAAAAAAAAAAAAAGTGAGGGGAAAGTGAAATTATTGATTAAAAACCATTTATTTAAAAAAAAAAAAAAGGGAAATGTGGGCTAAGGGAATTGACGCCCACTATTTATTCATATTGGGTTAGGCTACCCGACTGGTCCGACAAGGATTGGCCTGTGCGACAATCCCCCAAAGCCCATTCCTACATATTTCAGTAAATGAGTTGGGGCAATTTACAGTGTTGGGGAAAATTATAGTTATTTTTAAATCAAATTATTAAACGCTGTATCATATTTGACCATACAAAATTTGATAACAAATATATAATTTTGTCGCTTCTCTAATTTCTTCGTAAACTGAGGTGCGGTTTAAACACATATAAATCATAATTAATCACGTAAATATGAAAAAAATTAGATGAAATATTTAGAGTTCACGTAGAACCTAACGAATGGCTATAATATATACATATAATAGATAAGTAGATGCACACTTAGAAATACTCATTAATTCTTTTAGTTTATTTTTACTTTTTATCTTTTAAAAAAAAAAATTTAAAAGAATGAATTAAAACATTTATGTAAAATAATAAGTAATGGCATTTAAGTAAATAGTGAATAATTAATGAGTACTTCAAAAAAAAAATAAACAAAAGTAATTGAAAGTTAAAAGACAAAAAAGTGTGGTCTTCTTAGAGCCATTAGAGGCTTATCCCGTCATTAATTTTAGAAATTAATCAAGATATGCGCAAGTTGAACCGAACGCCTTAAACTTCTCAAAAGAAAAAAAAAATGTAATGATTGAAGAATTCATATATCCATAATTATCAGTACACGGACAACTATATCTCAAGCAGAAATTTAGGTTTGACCTCAATGAAAAAAAATAACTAAAATATCTGACAGTACATCTTCACATGTTAAAAGTTACAAGATCATCCCTTTAATTAATTTGGGGTTATGGTTTTATATATATATATATATTTTTTTTTCAAAAGGTTTTGGAAAAAGTAATAATTAATAGTATCACTAATTCTGTCTTATCAAAAGAAAGTTTAAGAAATTCTTTTCCTTTATTATAGGGATCAAAAATTTTAATCTAACAGTAAGAAAAAGAAAAAATGCTCGATATAAACAATTCACCTGTTGATTTGAACAAATATGTAAACGTAGAGGGACAAATTGCAATTGGATAAGATGCTTTTGTAAGTGACATCAATTGAATATATTCAAGGAACGAACACACCATAATAGCTAGTCCATGTGAAGGGCTCAACTAAGTGACAAGAATTTGCACGTTCGCTGCAGTTTGCATTGCCACAATTATTCAAGTGATCATCGTCTCCATCCTTGTGGGCCTAGCCCTCCCCTGTTTTTGCTCATTTAGCTCATGCATTTTAATTTTCTTCTCACCGCGGCCAACTATATATATTGTTTTTCGGTGATCTTCCGTTCCATGATCATTTACAACCATTGATAATATACATATATAGAAAATACTGTTAAACTAAATTGTTTGTTTACAGAATTTGAGAGTATAATGACCTTTGACTCTGAAAGTGATGTTCACATCCCTATCACACACATATATATAATATATATAATGATAGTTTATATCATGACGTGAAATTATTTTAAAATAAGACGTATATACATAATGTTATCAATCACTCGTTCAACACTGACAACCGTTTGGACCTATAAAAAAAATATAAAGCTTTACAAAATTTTATCAACGATGTGTATAAGATTTTATTGAGAGTTTGATCCACCTAAGATCTTTCAGCATGTGTCTACTGCCCATACATGGGTTTGAGGGAAAAAAATTATTGAAATATGAGTTGACAATACCATGTTAGAAGATAAACTGTTGAAACATGAGTTGGCTAATATTCTATGTTAGGAGATTGACTTTGTCGCAACCATCCATTATCTTAATCTGCAATACACTCTCTAAAGATGGGTCGACCATATTTAAGATTTGCTTAATAAAAGAAATGTGTGCAAAGGAAACAAAAAATAAAAAAAATAAATAAAAGATTTAAGTGTAGAGAGGTGTGAGAAAAATTAAGTGTTTTAGGGTGAGATATATTTTAGGTATTTTTTATCTTAATTTTGGTATCAAAATATTTTGTATCTTTTTCATTTTGTATTTTCTTTTTTGCCATAATAAAATACTTCTCCTATTTTTGCCTGTAAACGTAGGTATTACACTAAATCACATAATTCGTTGTACCTTTATGTGTTACAATTATTTTTATTTCTTACCTATAATTATTTTTTATACTTCGTTACTATATTAATCTCAATTTGTCACAACAAGTCTTCTGCGAAATTTTCAATAACATTTACACCATTTGGTGTATAATTTTAAATAAAATTAAAAAAAAAATAAGTAACGCGTTATGTATGTGTTAATTATATCATATATCAGATAATTATGAATTATCGATTAAATCCTTCATTTTTAATGCATTAATTATTTCATAATAATTTATAATTATTTCATGTCTAACATATTAATTATTATTTATTAATTTTATTTAAAATTGTATTCCAAATAAGCCCGACGTCTTTAAAAATTTCGCGGGAGCCCCCAAATATATAGACGAAGACCGTCTTGATCACCTCCTGAACTAATGTGGCCAACTTTGAGATGTAAATTAGTCAGATACTGAGTTTCTCTCTCCATAGTCATATATTAAAGTCTCGTACTGTTATTAGTTTAGGATGTCGTAGATTAGCTGAAGTGTGCCACATCATCCTTGGCATAGAATAGAATTCTATAAATATATTCTATCGAGAACGGAATTAAAAGACCCTTCAGCTAGGTAGCACACAGATTCAAAACTAAAGGAGGAAGCCGAAGGTGTTGGGAAAAATCTGGGAGCCGCAGAAATAGCTAAAACCCAAAAGCTGCGGATGCAAATTTGTTACAACAATTGGACTGCCATTGATGTCACTACCTAGTTGTATGTAATAGTTGACAGTATCTGTAACAATGCACATGCCATTTTAATCATATCAAAAATGAGCTAGGTCCCACATCCCACCCTTGGCTGGCTATATATATACATATCAGTGCAGGTAGGTGCTATGCATATTGGTGTTCAATTTGCTCTCTCTCTCTCTCTCTCTCTCTATGTCCAAAAATGAAGAAGAAGGTCAATTTAATCCTTAACAAATGTAAGAGCCTATCTAGGAAGTTGATGAGATCATCCTCGTCCAATAGTTCGAGAGACGAACCTTGGGGAGGTATGAATGAGGAGCAACGACAAACTGTGTTCGTGGGAAGTACGAGAAGGGAATATGAAGTAAGTTCAAAGCAGTTGAATCATCCCTTACTGAAAGCTCTGGTTGATCACGAGGACAAGCCCAAGAACATTAGCAACGACTCTGGCGGTATTAATGGAGGAGATGATCATATAATATCAGTGAGATGCGAGGTTGTTCTCTTTGATCACCTCTTATGGATGCTGGACAATGCAGAAACCCAACTCTCCACTGATTCCTTACAAGAGCTTGCTGAGCACAATAGACTCTGACGTCATTAATTTTTATGGTTAATTTGGATGTGTTTAATTTCATAACTCATGTATCATGGATTTAATGAACTTGTTAAATAAATATCTTTTTTTTTTTCAAATTTACTTAAATCGAATCAATTTCGTGTCACGTTCATATTTTTTTTTATTAAATTATTTGTGTTCATATTTACTACTGTCCTCGCCCCTAATTAATTATGGTATCCATTAACTTCTTAAGAATAAACGTAATGAACTTATTTAGTACACATATATGAGAAAATGAGGAGTACTGTTAAGAGAAAAAAAAAATTAATTAATTAAAGTGACCAAACTGATCCATTTTTATTACGAGTAGAGGTTGCATATATAAGATCCAAAGTAGGGTAGGGGTGATCTCGTGTTAATTAACCCCACCGATCGACTAGTTTAATTTAACTGCGCGCCTACATGACTCTCTCTCCCGATCACTGCTTCAAGCATGCATGAATCCTAAATTACTTCAGTGGATCCTGCAAAAACATCAAAATTAGTATGGTATTAGACATTTGCCACCTAAGAAGCATTGATACAATGCTAGATACAGACAGATGCTGGGTACAGATGTATTGATACAATGCTAGATACATTAATTTTAACAAAGAAATAAAAATACAAACACAGTAGAAATACAACTATATAGATATATATTGGTGCCTTGTACATGCGAGTTATAAATATTTTACTTATTTTAAAATATTGTATCATTAATTAATTGTTATAGTATTTTTCTAGTTAAACTTATTAATAATTAAGATTGAGTTAAGAGGGTATGGAATTGTTCTCACGTCTCGCAGTTGGTGGTAGTTGAGACGGGGAAGCCAACATTGATCTTACAAGCCCCAGGGATTTGGTGTTAAATTATTTTAATAATCTAATTATGTGGCCCATGTAATTGTGGGCTAATTTTAATGAGAGTGATCCAATGTGATGGTGATTGGGCCTTAAGGTAAATTAAAAATCAGCAAATGGATTTTATTTAAATACCCTTCCCTCTCCCTTCAAGATAACTAACGGAAAAAGAACAGAGAGCAGTTACAAAAAGAAATTCTGCCATTGTTTAATCTCTCTTGACCATTGAAGAGAAAAGAAAGGTAGAAGGAAGAGAGGAGAGAAACATTACAAGAAAGATCAAAAGGCATGGATCAAGGTAAGTTTTTAATTTCTCCAAAACTTTGCAAGGATGATTCAAAAAAATTATTGAAAAGATCCATACATAAAAGTTACACATTGAAAAGAAATTTATCTAACATACATGGACTCTTACAGTTATAAAATACAGTTGTATTTGATTAGTTAAAAATTTATTTTGATCAACTTGTTACTAATTAAGCTGAATTAAACTTATACAATTTACAACTTAATTAATTTTTGAGTTTCGCTTATATACAAACACATATTTTTATATAAAATAATTAATTAATTTATTTTTTTGTAACCCGAAATTTGCATCGATTTATTGAAGATTTTAACGGTTCGGGTACTGGATTAGTAAACTGGGGGATACATGATCGGCCCCTTAACTATGCATCCGGATAAGTTGCGAGATTCAAACTCGAGTCATTTACGTGTGAAGTTTACCCACTAGGTAACTTGACTGACTCCGATGGCATAAAATAATTTACTTGAGTTCAATATTAATTATTTTTTTTTTAAATCTATTCAAAAGTTTAATTAGACAAATTTAAATATATTTTTAAATTTAATAAAATTTTTAAGTCAAACTTAAGTAACCTAAATAAATTTAGGTACCTCGGCTCCTAATTTTTAGCTGACATTTGGGCTCAAAATTGGGCCAGTCCATCCACCTTGTCAGAAGCCCAGCTAGATTGTGAGCTGTTGGAGAACCTCTAATTTCATGATCAAGATTGCAAACTCCAAGCTGGACATCAGACAATGGTTCCACATGGTAATGATCGTCCAGAACTGTCACTTCGACGTACTCGGCCATGCCCTCATCCAACAAAATTCAACCCACAATTCCAGGGCCGACGCAATTTTGACCATATCGGGCTGTAATTTAGGTAATTTGGCGAGTTCTCAAAAAAGAAATAATAATAATAATTTGGCACAAAAAAAAATTCAAAAAAAATATTTTTTTTATATTTAATTCACTCTAAATTTTTATAACTGAGCCCAATTTGTATTTAAATCATTTAGTCAAAATTTTTATGACTCAATTCATTTTATTTTTTAATTTTATTCAGTTCCAACGGATCCCAAATTTTGAATCCATTTCTCCACATTTTCAGTCTCACTGCAATGGGAGAAAATGGTTCCAACTCTTTTCTACATCACCTAACCATCCTTCTAATCGCGGGCTAGAAGGCGTGGGGCTTGGTGCGGGTAGATAGCATCATGGCAATGCTTCTGCAAGTGAGTTTGAAAAGGATGACGAGTTGCGTACTTTCCTCGAACGTACGTATGCACTTTTCACCTGCTTTGTATTGAAAATATTAAATAACGCTGCTGCATGGCTTTCCATATGCAGAGACACAGAATACAAAAACAATATAATTGGTATATATAATATAGAGGTGCTGTTTGTCATGCCAAAATTTATTAAAAAATTATAATTTTTTTTAACTTTTTTTAATTAAATTTTATCCCGTATCAATTTTACATTAATTTTTTTTTTTATTTTTTTTGTCATTCAAATACTACCACGATGACATAATCTCTATAGCATTTGAATAAAAATTATGAATGCAACATTACAAATTAACTTAAAATTAGTACAACTTAATTTAATTTTAGAATAAATAAATTAATTAACAAATCTATGATTTTTTTAAAAATTTAAATAAATAACACGAATTCAAGCGTGCAATGGCGTTTCGACGACCCGTTAACATTACCAGGGTCTAGGCCGGACCATAAGGCTCATGAGATAAGAAGGAGACAATGGATCACCTCGCAATCACCGTCATGGCAACCCGAGCTTGCAATGAACCCTTTCTAAGGAAAAAAGAAAAAAGAAAAAAAACAAAAAAAAACCATACATTCTCGGGTTTCTCTACCATGGCATATGACAACTTCACCTCCCAGCTATACCTTCTGCTCGGGGTTTTCGGATCAGGCGCTCTCATCATTGCCTTATATTACTTTCTCAAAGTTGTTTGTTCGGACGGCGGCCACCGCGCTGGGAGGAGACGCCGCCCTCCTATATCCACAACATTCAATTCCAGGCGAGGAGAGCCACCGAGCAGCACGGAAAACTCCATGGCCGACCTCATCCCGGCCCAAAAGTATCAGAAGGGGGCGGCGACGTTGGTCGGAGAAGACGGCGGCATTAAGACGTGTGCAGTTTGCTTGGGTGATTTTGAAGAGGGCGAAGAATTACGTACTCTGCCTGAATGCATGCACTCTTTTCATGTGCCTTGTATCGATATGTGGCTCTATTCGCACTCTACTGGTCCGATATGTCGAACCCATGCTGTCAGGTCTCTGTCGCAGGTTTTGCAGCGTCTGTCCGACAATCATTCACCCACGTTGCCGCCGCCGCCGCCTCTACCGCCACCGCCGCCGGCCTTGCATTATGGTTCCACGGTAACACCTGATTTGGGGGGTAATATTCTCGTGTAGTTATGGTTCGGGGGTGAAAGGTGCGTCTTGTTTTACTTTTACCGCAGAGCTGACATGGACTTTGGGGCTCATATTTAATGCTCGATGTTAGGGATGTAATTTATAGCAATATACAAGCATTGCATGCACTTACCAACAAATATATATATATATACCTTAATTGTTTGTGGGGTTTGTTATATCATTTTATTTGCTCTTGGCATTTGTTAGCTTCCGCAATGAATGGCCAAGGTCATTGGGGACCTTACTATTAGGTGCTTGATAGTTGCGCAAAATGTTTTTGTGTTTGAAGGAGAATTAGTTATTTAGACAATTATCTTTGTATAATTGTACAGTCAGATATTGCAAGTAAGAATTTTAAAATTACTCGCACTCAACGGATATTCGCTTCGTCCGTCACATTAGGGGAGGGTATGGGGACATTAATAACGGAGATTGAAACGGGTATGAAGATTTTAAAATTTTTTTGAACGGATACGGGGACGGATGTGAGGGTCTTCACCGTCCCGCATCCGTTTAAATATTTATTTATTAATTTATAAACTTTTTTTAATATTTATTTAATATATATATATATAATATTTTTATTTAATATATATAATAATTTACAATATTTATTATATATAATATATAATTTATAATTATAATTATGTTTAGCGAGTAAATAGGGACGGGGATGGAAAATTTGTTTTTTAGCGAGGACAGGTCTGAAAAAAATTTTTATACTTGCAACGGGGATAGAGACGGGTACGAGGATGAGTATTATTAAACGGGGACGGAGATAAGAAAGGTCATACTCGCCTCATATCCGTCCCGTTGGCATCAAATTTAAACCAGAGTACAACTAGATTGCTAGTCTGAACGAAAGTACAACTTAACACATTTTGGTAGAATTGAAGCGTTGGTGGAAAATACCAAAGAGAAGGGTTTTAGTTTTACAATTTGATAGGAAAGTAAAACCACAATTGTTTCCCACTAAATGATTATTATGAAATGCTAAATGATTAATAGTGATGTAAAGTGAGTCGATTTGATGTGGGGTTTGAGTTGGCCTGCTTCTATCCGATTTTTTTGACCTTTAAAGTCATATGATTAGGTTAGAGTCAAAAAAAGTTTCGGCCTTATCTCACACCCATTGGCCCAGTGTATTTTTAATATTTTTATAAAAGAAATTACTTATAAATTTAAGTTCAAACAAACTATTCCATTTGATTTTAAAGTATAAAATTAAATAAATTATAGATAAATAAATTTTATTTAAAAATTTCAATTGCATTGGATTTTGTAATTCCAAATTTCAATCTAAAAAATTAGTAAATCTTACTAAAAATTCTAATTCCAAATTTCAATTAATATTATGCGTTAAAAAAAAAAAAATTAGGTTGGAATTTGGAGAAAACTGAAAAATGAAAACAATGTAATGTGTTATTTATTTACTTTTGGTCTTGGAATCACAAAAAATTAATTTGTTAATTATTTTTTCCAATCTTAAAAAAAAAAAAGAAAATAATGCATTAGAGTTGGAAATGAAAAGCATTAATTAGGGGAGTGGAGGGAGCCAAAGGTCGAGGCGGAACGACTTCATATGGGTCAAGAGTGACTCAAACCTTGATCCTCAAGTGTTAAAGGCAACGTGAGACCGTACGAATAATAGAGTTCACATAGAGTTAGAGTTGACTCCTTTTTTTTTTTTTTGGCACCTAATGATTAGTTTTGGTAACTAAAGCTTAATTTGAAAAAGTAAAAAAGTTAATATATATATATATTTTTGTATTTAGAAAAAAAATAAACTTTTTAATGGGAAGCTTTTTAATTTTTTGTTAATTTGATAATTTTGTCTTTAATATTTAAAAGAAATATAAAATGCAAAAAATTAATTTTGTTCATTTAAAAAAAGACAAAAAACTAGTAGCCAAACATATACTAAGATTTTATTTGACATTCTTTTGGTTATTCAGTTACTACATACTCATTTATTTTATTTTATTTTTTAAATAAATAAACTTACTCTCTTATATTTTAAATTTTTTTTTAAATCATGAAAGATAAAACTATCAAATTAACCAAAAGACAAAAAGTTAGTTACTAAAAAAATAACATTTTTAAATTTTTTTTTGCATCTATCTAGTAACTAATTATAAAAAATCTAACTTTTTTACTTTAAATACCTAGCCTAATAAAAGAAATAGAGAGTAGCACACAAATTGTACTTCTTGGTTCACCAAAATAAGTAAGTAATGACCATTAGATTGATAAGGGGCTCCGGGGGCTGCAGTAGAGGGATTTATTGCGGGGTTTATTGTAAAAAAATTAACGGATAGAATTTGTTTGTATTTAATTTAAGGGTTCTATTTTGATTTCATTAAAATTATCTTTAAAATAAAAATAAAAGTTTAAAAAATCTAATTAAAATATAATAAATATAAAATATCAAAAATCGCATATAATTTAAATATAAATAAATTCTACCCATTACTTTCTTTACTATAGTTCCTGTAATGAATATCTTCATTGCAGTTCCTATAACTCACTAATAAGCACCTATCACAGTGCACGGCTCAACGAGTCAATGCACAAGATACCGTGCACAAAAACGAAATAATAGGATAAAAACATCACCTTATTTTGCGAGTTTACGAGTGCTTTTTGCTTTTAATAATCTCCACCGAATTCATTCGCCACATAGAAATTCACGAGAAGATGAAAAAAATAAAAGGTACCTCAGTTTGTCTTCTTGTTGCGAAAACCTTAATTATGCATCGCTTCATATCATTGGCCTGAAAAAGTTGAAGATATGTATAATAATGTATGGTTGGAGAAAATTAATGGATACATATATATATTCTAATTATAATATGCCACTATGTGTACATACATTATTCCATCGAATTGTTAAAAATACCTTCTTCCTCCACATCCACAGATGGATAATCATGATCACCCCACTCGGGTTCTTGGTCTCCCACCGCTCTTTATGGGCCTTATCTGCGCCACCGGCGTCGCCACCGCTGCGCTACTAACCTACCACTGCATAGTTTCCCGGCGGTGCACTCACCAAGGGCCAGCCATTGCCCGCCGTCAGCCACGGCGGCGATCGGCTTCCAATCTCGACGCGGACATGCTGAGCAGCATAGAGTCTTCCATCGCGGTGTTCATTCCTTCCTACGAGTACACCAAAGACGTCGGCATGGTCACCAAAACCCAAGATAAAACTTGTTCCGTGTGCCTGTGCGAGTTCATGGATGGAGAACCGGTTCGGGTCCTGCCCGAGTGCTTGCACCCGTTTCACGTGCCGTGCATCGACATGTGGCTGTACTCACACTCCAATTGTCCGGTGTGTCGCACCGATGCCACACCCTGTCGCCTGCCTTTGGGCCACCGGCCGGAATTCGATGAGTCGGAGTTGATGACGCCGCCCGAAGCGGTGTGACCCGGTAAGCCGTCGTTTCTGGTTATTGGGTGCTGTTATTGTTGGGGCCCAGGGCCCAGTCTTCGAAAAGAAATCAGGCTTTGGGCTTGTGGCAAATGTATATTTTGGGTAGGCCTCTGTTAACCTACCGCTTCTCTTCAGAATATGTAAACTTGAGAGAAGACACGTGGCATAATTTTGTCCACTTAATTCTCAAACATGGGCCTTAAATATAATTTAGAGCTCAAACTGGGTTTGAACTCGGTTTAGAAGTTTAATGAACCAAATTTAAACATTTTTTTAAATTAAAAAATAGCACATTCATATACATGGTGGGATACAATGGTGGGTTCGGCTAAGCCGACATTAAATAATAGGAATGTAAATGAGTCAAATTAAGTCGATTTTTACTTGTTCGAGTTCGACTCAAATTTTCTGAAAGCACGAGCTTGATTTTAATTCAAACTTTTATATGAGCTCAAACTCGACTCAATAAAGAAGAATTTAGGTTCGAGTTCGGCTCGTGAATAGTTTAATTAAATCAAAACGATGTTATTTTAGTTTAAAATATTATAAGTAATATATTATTTTATCGAACCTACTCGCGAGCTTTCGATTCGAGTTTTACTAAGCTCGAACTCGAGCTCGAATCTAATCGAGCCACAACTCAAGCTTAATTCGAATCCATTTTATTTATGAACCAAGTTTGAGCTGAGCTCGAGTAGCTCACGAGCAGCTTGATTTGTTTTCACCCTTAGATAATAACACATTGCGGTTTTCTAATGTCAGCGCAATTTGTTTATTGGGCCTACTAGTTCATCCCACGCCTGGCCATGCTAAATTTTAAATACAAACCCTCCCTAAATACGTCCACTAAATTTGTAATTTTTTTTTTTCAAAGTAAATCTCATATCGCGATAATTATCTACAAACCATTCGTTAGTACAGTGCGAATGGAATGACTTGATTGCTGCTGCTGCTTCTGCTTCGTCTTCTTCCTTTTAGGTGGTTCACAAATGTAAAAGAATGCATGAATTCGGAACCCAAAAAAAAAAAAAAAAAAATGCTATCCAACAGAGATAATTTATTTTATCTTTATAGTTCTAATCCACCCAGTTCACTATTGGGAGATCCACAATACGGACTTTTTAGCCACCTTAAAAAAAAAAAAAAAAAAAAAAAATACAATTTTGTATCTCGGGCTAATGTAGCATTTTAGTAGTTAGTTAGGTATTTGGTTTAAAAAATTATAAAAGTTAATAAAAGTTAGTAAAATTAAAAAAAAAATTTGAAGAAAGTTGATAGAAATTAGAGAAAATTAGTAAAAGTTGATTGCATTTAGTGGAAAAAGTTCAAAAAAATTAATAAAATTTATTTATTTATTTTGTTTTTTTGGTGCGCCAACTGCGCCTATAATTATTGTTTTTTCTGTTCTTACGTGTATATTTCAAGCAAAATTGGTTCGGACGGTATGGTCTAATTATTGCTTATTTCCCTTGATCTTAGGCCTAGTTTGGGAAAAGTAGAACCTTTGCTTACTTAATTTTTTAGTTTTTTTTTTTAAATTATTAAATTTATTTTTTTATATTTTAAATTTTTTTTAAATATTAAATTAATAAAAAATTAAAAAATTAATTAATAAAAATTATTTTTTTTTTATTTTCTGAACACCAAAAAATTAATTTTTTAACAACGAACTGATATCTAACTTTTAAAAAAAAAATCTCTTCAAACGATACGAAATAGTCATTCATTTTTCCGAGCTTTAGTACTTTTTAAAAGGCAAAAATTGTATTAATTGCTGCTGAAAAAGACAAAACAAACACAAAAGTTAAGGTTGTCCGATGGGCCCCAGCGATCAAATGATAAAAGTAAATTAAAGCCCAAATGTTCCCCAACAAAGGCAAGTTGAGGGATACTTTGGATTCTTCTACGAGACTTTATAACATTAATCATATACTTCCATTCGCTCTGTAGTGTTCATATGAAGGGCCCGTTGATGCACAGAGAAATTTTGCCCTCTGTCATCACCCCAGTGGTGGATCCAGGAATCATCATAATCCGAACCACCATTACTCTACTTTTGTTTAGACATTCGAATGCCCCCGGGGCATAGGTCAAGTGGCAAAGGTTGTGGTCGCTGTGGTGGCGGCCTGGCCGACGCGAGTTCGAGTCGTTTAACTCGAATGAGCATTGCACGATCGGTAATAGGCAGGCCACAGACCCTGGCCGCTTGATGCATAACCCGCGATTTATCTCCTCCACGATGCTCCAGGGCAGGGGCGGTGGGGGCCCCCAAGGACAGGGTATGTCCTTTTGTTTAGACATTCGAACTTTTGGACATTTGGTGGTGCTATCAAGGGGAATAAAATCATCGTAACATACGTTTCATCTCCCCATTTTAAGAAAATATTGCATTTTGTTCTTTCGAATACGATAAAAACATAAATTATTTTTCCTACCATCAATACAAACTAAATATTACAAATGTGGATCTTATAATATGAAAAGAATTCTGATAAATCCTCTAAAATGCTCTTAAATTCGTTTATTTCTTTTTAGATTCTAAATCTATTAACTTGATCGTGGAAGTCTCTTTGGTAAGAGCATCGCTAGCTAGCATTCTCATCCATCTTATTTTATAAGCCTCATAAAATGTCCCATCTTGTTTTATAAGTCTCATAAAAGGTCGAAGTGGAGGACAATTGTAGTAATAAGGGAGTGGTGATTTTTCACATGTATCATCGATGTTGTATTCTTTGATTGGTCCTCATTTTGCAAGCCTCACAAAGAGAGAGAGAAGGACAAATAGATAACGCACAGGTACACTATCAACATTATGTGTTGTATGATTTGTCATTATTTTACAAGCTTCATAATAAAAAGAGTTATTGTGATGTTTTGAACGATATGAAATTGAGAAGATAAAACCACGTTAGAGTCATATTTAGAAGGAATAAATTTTAAACTTGTGAATTACTTGCAGGTGTCATATACAGATAAATTCTACTTGAATAGTTTTCAAAAAGAAAAACCTCTGTAAAATTTCATAGACACGGCCTTTTTAAATTTGTAATTGGTTTGTAATTGGAGAATCTACACCACAAGTAGGCTCCCCTCAAGTTCGGAACAATCTATGTTGATGACTCGTTTTAGGGTTTCTCCCCCAACGAAGTAGCAATGAGATTTTAGTGCAAATTGAGAATCGGCGTTTAAAACAATAATGCATATATAATATCTTAGACTTGTCAATACAGTGGGTCTAAATCTGATTTGAATCAAATCAATTAAATTCAGATCTAATTATAATAGATTTGATCAAGATCCAAAAGCAATTGGATCCAATTTGTAATATCCAGTCTACATTCATAAATCCACGGACCGATCCGTTTTGAAAAATAATTTTTTTAAAGTCATTATTTTATAAAAATAAAAAAATATTTTATTCAATATATATATTATATAAGTACAAGAAGCAAAAAATATTTGGATAAATTACAATTTATTCGTCTCTAAAATTTCGTGTGAAACCCAGCAATGTATAATAATCAACCTTCCACCCAGCATTTCAGTTAGTTTATACTATACATAAACACATTTTTGAGGGTGGTTTTTTTTATTTTTTATTTTTCTCTCTTATATTTGTATCTAATTTTTTGGTTGCACATGTTTGCACTAAAAAAAAAAAATGAATTTTTGATTTTAATGACCGAGTTCCAAGTTCATATATTGGATGTGATGAGTTCATATACACTGTATTAGCTACTTGAGTGGTGATTAC
>JAVXUM010000030.1:24053666-24065779 GCA_035590655.1 Pouteria glomerata
AGTTAAAACATGGAGAAAGATGACCATTTTTTATGTATGCAATGGAAAAATGTTAAAACGTCAATTATGAAAGCAAAAAAGTACAACTAATATGAAGCACACAACAAACAATATCATGCGTATTAAATTAGCAAAGAGTGAAAGGGTCAATCATCAAAGTTACTTGAGGCAGAATTATAAGGCTTTAGAGCAAGATGATTTTCTATGTTGAGTAGAAAATATTCCAATCCAAATAACTATATATGCGTAGGTTAGAAGCACAAATAATGAGCTTGAATTCTTTAGTATGCTATAAGGTCATATTAAATGGAAAAAGAATTACATAAATTGGGAGATAAGGAACTAAATTGCTACACTTCCTATTAAATCAAAAGAAAGATGTTTGCTACTGAATCCTAATAACTGATGCTGCCATCAGAAGGATAAGCACTTCTCTTAAAATGAATATTGGTGAATGCATACATAACATATTGAGCACAAAAATTCTAGATCGATTTATTTAAAAAAAGTGGTTTTTTTTTTTCAAAGAGAAAATATCGCGTTGCTAAAGCCAGGGATCACAAAGGAATAAGGAAAATGACACGAAAACCATACTTGCTTAAGGTATTATTGCATAGTCTATAAAGTATTACTTTTGAGGATTTATGGCTCACCATATGTTTCAATTTTTGGTAATAAATAGGCCCCATGAAGATATAAGCTTGTAGTGGCAAACCAGTAATGCCTGAAAAAGAATGATGAGCTCAGGATGATTTTGTAAAAACATGAGAAAAAAGATAGCATTAAGCAAACACATATTTTAACATTATTGATGAATAATATCCAAGAAAGTGCAGAACATATGGGATAATCAATGCACTTCAATCTTCGACAAAAATGCCATTCTAACAATAAAAATAAACATGAAAACCCACTGAAAAATAATAACAACAGAAGTGAAAAATACATCTAAGAGGCGGAGGAAGCAATTTTTTTGAAGAAAATATGGATTTCAAATGTGGTTCAAAACTTAGTTAAAACATATGACTACGGGAAACTTAGTTAAAACATATAACTTGGAGTGACTATGGGAAAATTCGTAGGGTGTATAGTGCACCACCATGGGATTGATGCGGATCCAGTCAAAGTCCTAGCAGTTAAAGACATGCTGCGGCCTGCCAACCAAAAAAAACTCAAAGCATTCTTAGGGAAAGTATCTTATTTATGAAGATTCATACTTTAGCCGAGGTAACTCAACCTTTTAATTTTTTATTGAAGAAAGATGTGGAATTTTGAGTGGTAGGAAAAACATCAGGAAGCTTTTTGAAAACGTGAAGAGGGCTTTAGTATCGCCGCTAACTATGGTACCTCCGCAACCTGGAAAACCTCTATTGCTCTATTTGACTTCAACTCCTAAGTCAATAGGAGCATTACTGGCTCAGAAAGTGGAAGGGCAAGAAAACCCAATTTACTACATTAGTAGGGGGGTGCAAGGAGAAGAAGCACAGTACTCCCCAATTGAAAGACACTGTTTAGCTTGATGTTTGTAGCCCCAAAACTCCGGCATTAATTCCCAGGAAGTTAGACCTCTCTAGGTTAACCTACCCCCCAAAACAAACATACGAGACTCTTATAAACAGCAGACACACTACAGCATGAAGAATTATTTTTTTTTTCTTCTTCCCCCCTTAAAAAAAAAGCTTGCTTAGAAAATTTGTTACAAAATTCCACAATCCACCATCAGTCCATTGTATCCTTTATCCAAATACTTGAAAATCCAAATCCAACTTTCCATTTATGGATATTTTGAGGAAAAAGGTTGCAATGAATTCTTTCTTATATATATGCATAAGATATTTTATCCAAATTATAGAAAGTCAGGTTTTACAAGTAAATAAGGAAACCTGAATAAATGAAGTCCTTCCCATTGTAGCTGAAGCCATGACGCACTAGTGTTTCGCTGTTAACAAGCAAAATATAATCATCAATATGAGATTCCTGTGAAAAGGTTAAAGAGCACCCATGAAAGAGTGATAAAGCACCTTATAGCCTCAACTCTGTCTGCATGACCACTCGGTTCCCCAAACGCACTGCCATAATGGAACTTACCACTTGAAACTCCAGCTTTGCTCCCAAGGAGCTCTATCATTTTCCCAACAGTCATCCGGCTGATGATAACAGAAGATTAAAAATCATAGATTATTCAAGCTGAGAAATTCAAGCAAAGTTACCCATTCCCTAAATATAGATATATATATAAATGAAAATTGGGAAAAACTGTTATGCTAATTGGAATTTGTATTTAAACATAGATTTTTTGGCTGATGAGGCAATTCGGTTGACACTAATATGTTTAATAAGAACTGAATTCTAAGAAAATGTGCGATGAATGGAAGAGAACATTGGTCCAATAAACAAGAACAAGGCGTTATTCAAAGTCACATTAGTTAGCGAGAATTAAACTTACCAAATCATAGAAAAACTTTGAGTGAGAACAATTCACTAGAGACGAGAGATTTAAGACATGAAACAATGCTTTCATAAAATCAGTCACTACAGCAGCAATTTTTTTCTTTTCTTTTCTTTTTATTTATTTATTTTTAAAATAGCAGAGGGAATCACCATTTGACAGAGATTATAAATGTAGATAAAATATTAGCCACCATCTCACCCAAAAGCTGATATTGTTAGGGAGAAGCAACTTTATCACCGATATAAATAATGTATGCTAGTGTACTGGAGACTTAATATGTTTGTTAGGGAGAGGCATTTTCATAAACATGTGGAACTTTGCCATCGGAGGGTGTTAAGTATTTTTCTCATATTTCTATAATTTGGTTTACGTAGCTGAGTCTTTAGCAATTGATGGATCAAGATTTGGAGTTGTATAGAATGCATATACAAGGGGTGTCAACATGTGAATCTTCCTCTCTGTGGTTCCCACTGTGTGCTTACACAAGTGAATTCCCCATGGTTGGACAACAAGGGGCTAGCTACAAGTGCCTTTATGGGTTGCAACCGTAGTCCCTACAAGGGTAAATGCAGGCAATGTTGTGAGCGCCATAAGGGCCAGCATTGGACGTGCCTTTGGCATAGAAGCTATGAGATGTGCATTTGTTATACCCCAATTATATCCTATCAATGCCCATGCTCAAGAATTACTGAGCTATCAGTGTGTCAGTTGACAAGTGCGCTTTCGAGGGATCTCTGTGGCTTGAATGACATTAGTTTAGCGCTATGTTGCTCGGACTCGGGAATGAGTGTCGGACTCGAATACGTATCCAAATGTCAAATTCTCCTATTAGCCGTATTTTAGGGTACGGGGACTTAACTAAAAAAGTGTCCAAATTTTAGATATAAAGGTATGGCACAAAAAACAATATTATATATAAGTGTAATTTATATATAAATAAGAAGGGGAGAGATATTTTTTTTAAGTTCTGAATAACATTGTATCATAAATCAATAATAATAATTAAAACAAAAATAAATTTACAAATAAAAATTCATTCATGAAATAAATTATAAAAACTGATTTGGTATTTTTATCTTTTTATATTATGAAAGACCAGAAGAGTTTGGAATCAAGTGTCATCTAAAAGATTTCTTAAACCAACCTTTATCTCTTCTAAAATCAAACATATCTGAAAAAAATTTCACCACATTCTACACGGATTCCACACCCATGTCCTGCCATGTCATATCGGACACCGGTACGTCACCCTAAAGTGAAAAGTCCAAGTAACATAGGTTTGGCGCTTATTGTTTTCAAGCGTTGCCATTATTGAACTTGCAATGCAAATGCTTGTGGCAAAGATGTGTTGCCCTGTTTATTTGGTTTTGCTACAAGCCTTGGAAGGGCTGTTGGAAAGGGTCTTGCTAGGCTTGTGTTGGCCTACCGGAATGCAAACTTAGTAGTGGCCATGCATCTTGCATGTCACAACGGAGTGCGTGTACTTTGTCCTTGGATGATTTGGAGCAAGATGCTTTGTCACGTGTTGCTAGACATATTGTAAGCATATTGCTTGTTGGGTGCGCACATGAATTACTAGTTTTGTGGCGTAGATCGATGTGGGAGATGCCTAATGCTCAGGTGGTTGCAATTATAATGAGATTAAGATTTTAGGTAAATGCTCTTAGGTGATCCTTACTTATATCTTGAACGGACGCACTTCAATTGCCTAAGTATTTGAGTAAGAAAGATTAAGCTCGAAGCTTGGTCACCTCATGGACATCATAAGATTAAGCTCGGAGCTTGGTCACCACATGGACATCATACCCTGTTGCATATTTTGCGGGCAAACAGAGGTGTGAAAAATGGATGACATATACATTAGGCATGGATGCATAATAATTTTCATTTGTCACCACTAGTGATCTTCAGCCAACTAGGTCATTGGAAACTCAAATTTGATGCTGGTATTATTGATCATTGAAGTCTCGTTTGTCGTTCACGATTCAGTTTTACAAAAAACAATCAATCCACTTATATGTTATTGGATTAATTTTTAAATGGGTTAAATCCGAATTCGCAAGTTTAATATAACTCGGATACAACCCACCTAATAATGTCCAGTTATTAAATTGGTAAAATTGGATTCAACCCATTTAGTCATAATCCATTATGACCCGACCCAAACCCACTCATTTGTCAGCTCTAATTAGGGATGTCAACGAGGTAGGTACAGGGCGGGTGTGGCCTTTCCCTTTTCCGTTCCCATCCCTGTCCCCTTTTAGCAATACCCATCCCCATCCCCTTCCCCTTCCCCATCCCCATCCCTATACTCGTTTCGGGGATAAAAATTTTTCTCATATCCGTCCTCATCAAGTAGTGGATTCCCCATTCCCGTTTACCTGTTAAACATACTAACTATTACAAATTATATATACAGTAAATATTAAAAATTATTATATATATTAAATAAAAATATATATTTTATAATTATAAGTAAGCATTATTCCTTCCCTCAGTAGCTACAGCAAACTAGCCTATGTAAAAAGATATAAATTCTTCCATCATAACTCAGAGAAGTTCAATTAATCAAAAGAAAAATTACTTTCTGGTAATAGGAACATTTGGATATAAAATTATACCTCTCCTATCACAATCTTTTGGTTGAAATGCAGACAACTAGCACGGGAAGTTTTCACATTAAGCAAAAATTAAAAAATAGATATAAATTAATAAATAAATATTTAAACGAGTACAGGGTAGGGTGGGGACCATCATATCCGTCTCTGCATCCGTTCGAATATCTTAAAATCCCCATACCCATTTCCACCCCACTATTAGTATCTCCATACCCTCCTGAACGGAGCTGGTGAAGCAGGTACCCCTCGGATACGGGTAATTTTGACATCCCTAGCTCTAATTAAAAGGTTAAGAAAAAAATGAGTTCACCAAAAGAGTATAGCTAAAATAAAAATGTTTAAGTTGCATGAGTAATTACAGAACAATCCTAAGAAATGAAACCATCGGGAAGACAGTAGAAATGCCACTAGTTGAAGATCAAATGAGCAAAAACCAAACAAAATATTATGGTTATCTGCTTAAATCACAACTAATGTGCCCTGTAAGGGGTCATTTGCTCCACGTCACGAGTGAGAAAAGAAACAAAAAGAGACTAGGTAAAACAGGGTAGTGGCTAGTAACATTAATACCTTAAATTTTACCAAGGATGTGATTTTGAATAGAATCAATAAAAGGATATGATCCATGTAATTGATGATAAGTAATGGGGACAACGGCTAGTTCATTTAAATAGATTACTAGAACTGAATGAAATTACCTTGGAAATCCATGAGGGTTCATGATCAAATCAGGGCAAATTCCACGTTCAGAAAATGGGAAATCTTCCTGCTGAATAATGGTGCCACAAACACCTTTCTGGCCATGTCTGCTACTAAATTTGTCACCAACCTGAGTAAAATAATTTTTCTATTACAGAAATGGGAAAAAAATGTCTTACTTGCATATCCCATGATTAGACCGGACAATATTGTATCTGTACCTACGGGTACCCACAGGTGTACCTAAAAAAATGGTTACCAGGTTTATAAAAAAATACCTAAAAAATTTGGTACTTTTTGTACTTGGACCTATAGGCTCGCGAATTCATGAATTCAACCCGCAAGTACCCGCGGGTGTACCCGTTTATTTAATTATTTTTAATAATAAATAAACATATTTCTATTACTTACTTACTAAACCTCCCTGTTTTAGAACGAACTATCTAGAAAGAAATATTTAATTATTTTTTTGGTATTCTAAAGACAATCTATATTTATATAATATCATATATTAATACATTATGTTTTGTGCGTCAGACGTATAGTTTGAGAGTGGATACACCTTGGAAGTTGCATAATTAATTGCACAAGACTGAAATACGTTTTAGGTTGAATGAGTTGGAAAATTAGGCTCCGTTTGACATTCCCTTAACTACTCAGCTATCAGTTATTTGCCTTTTTTTATCTTTCTCTAAATGACTAAACTTACTATCTTACATTTTAAATTTCTTTTAAACTATGAGGGGCAAAACTATCAAATTAACTAAAAGCTGAAAATTAGTTTTTTTCTCTTCCCAAATACAAAAAAAGCTAACTTTTTTTCTTCCCAAACTAAACCTTAGAACAATTGCAACTTATTTCTTGCCTTTGTTTTTTTTTTTTTTTTTCCAAATATGTAAAAAATAGAAATGTACCTGTGAGTTATACCTGTACCCGTAGGTACAGGTACAGGTACATCTAAAAAGTACTCATTTATAAATGAGTACTTTTTGCACCTATACTTAATGTACCTGGGAATCCATGGACCCGGCCCGCGGGTATCCAACCCGGCCTGTTTGCCAGGTCTACCCATGATGAAACTAAAATAGAACTTCATACCTCTGGCCTACGAGTGTGGCGGATCATAAATTTTATGCATAGATTATTATTCTTGTCAGAGCAGAGCGCAACCCTATCCACCACAGCGGTCTCCCCTTCAGGACCCTTGTATGTTTGTTTGCTGGACTTATAATCACTGGATGTAGCTGTAGTAGTCAGCGTCATTACTATAAACAAAATAACAACATATTCTGAGAGAGAGTCAAAAAACCGACCTATCTTTCAATACCGTTGATGACATAATTGGTCCCCTTGTAACAATAGGTGACTGCTTATTGATATATATGTCATTTGATCTAATTATTTCTCCAGGAGCAGCAAGTCCATCATCATCCAATATCTACAGAAGTGGGAACATTTCAACCATGTACAACCAAAAAACAATTTTCATTATGGAATTTGATCAACACTAAAAATTAAGGAAAATTATGAAGGTACAGTGTCAAGATTAGAAAGAGAATTATGAATTTAATCACACAAAAAGAATACCAAAAAAAAAGTTAAAAACTAAAAGACTTTGCCAACAGCAATAGCAGCTTCCTACTAATGAGTCCAATTCGGTCTTCCTTGATGAAAATTTGAATGTGCGACCAGAAATTATAGAACAAAAACTGTTAGGACTGGATCTCAAGTCAGTGAAAAGCACATGCCAGCATACCTCCAGAATCAAGAGGTTCTGTTATGCCACATAACTACTTCGGTTTTAATGAATCTACTACATATAGGAAGCCTCCACCATTTCATGGATTATTATTCTTGTCTGTGCTTCCTAGCTCCTAGATGAGCCAATCCAAACAAAAAGAATTGTCTTTCTCAATTTATTCTATCTTTTATTAATCTTCGTACCCCACCAAGTCTCAACAACTTGACATTCTTAAGAAATAACCAGTGCATAAAGCGAGATAATTATAATTCCCATAATTCTTTTGCTCATGCACACTTTTAACTAAAAGTTCATTGCAAAATAATTTACAGTAGTCACTAGCTATTATTAATATACAAATAAAAAGATACAATTAGTATTAGTTATCGAAAGAAAATGAACTTCAAGAAAGAAATA
The DNA here is from genome assembly GCA_035590655.1 of Pouteria glomerata. Taxonomy (NCBI): domain Eukaryota; kingdom Viridiplantae; phylum Streptophyta; class Magnoliopsida; order Ericales; family Sapotaceae; genus Pouteria; species Pouteria glomerata. The sequence continues at coordinate 24,061,594 of JAVXUM010000030.1, forward strand.
AGTTGAGAGGGGAACAAAATGTTGCATGTTTGGGAGAAGGGGAGTTGGCCTAATGATTTTAAAAATGGAGCTAGATATGTCTTTCAGAATTTTAGCTGATAAAGGCAACAAGGGGGGTTCTAATTTGGCAAGAACAGCTATTTGTTGCACAAAATTAATTAATTAGAACCAGCCCAACCCACTGCCAACCATGTCTTGTCAAATATAGCTTTCTTATGATTAAATTTTGTTATATCTAAAACTAACAATTTTTGTCAGTATATATTCATTTACCAAGAGCTTTTTCAATTGAAGGGATCAACTGCAATAATATATTTATGGAAGCGGGTATTGTGTTCATGCGTATATTACCTGCATCCTCTCTGCATCATGCCCCATCCTTTGGGGTCTAATTATTCTGTCTGATGTATTGTTCTCATACTTTTGATTTATAGCAGACATCCTGTTCACACAAAGAATCCCAAAAGAAAATCAAAAACTATTAACCAAATATGTCTATTAAGCAAAATGACATTATCAATTGAAATTTCCCGGGTTTGCAAAAGGGGGTGACCGTTGAATACTTTTTCATCACAATACAACGACCAAAGCCACGATCCAAAGATGATTTATTCATCACTATTGCGTCCTCTATATCATAGCCACTATAGCTCATTACAGCCACAGTGGCATTCTGACCTGCCCCAAGTTTATCATATCCAACCTGCAATGACATGTTTCAATATAAATGCCATAATTAAGCACCTTGAGCAAGAATTTTGTACACTAACCAGCTCAATTGTCCTTGTGGTCAGTAGCGGCCGTTGAGGATACACTAGAAGGTAGATTAACGTGTCCATCCGAGATAACTACAACATGAAAGAGAATTAGTCATACAAGTTAAATCTAAGTAAAGTTTCACGATATACAACTCAACAAAATAAAACTTTAGCCCCAAACTAGTTGGGGTCAGCTGTATAAACCTTTTTCCTCTATTCATTTGTCTTTATGTCAAGGGTTGTATTTCCATGAGGTTAATTGAAATTAGGTATTTATTTATAATTTTAGTCCATGTAATCTTAAGTCTACCTTTTGTCCTATTTATACCTTTTACTTGGATGCAATCACTCATCCTTACTAATGCATCTCTATGTCCATACTAGACATGATCAAACCATCTTAAACGACCTTCTCTCAACTTTTCTTATTTTGTTACCATCTTAACTTTCTTCCAAATATATTCATTCTTCATCCTATCTTTTCGTATATTACCACACATCTAATTTCCATTCTCATTTTCGTCATGCTCATCTTATGAGAATGTTACTTCTCATTGTACCATAACGCAAAGTTAGTTTTACCACCATCCTATAAAATTTTCCTTCCAAGTTAATAGGTATTCCATGGTTGCATAAAACAATCGAGGCACTTCTCTATTTTAATCACCTAACTTGAATTCTAGGAATAAGATCATCTTCAATCCCTTCATCTGCCTAGATAATTGATTCAAGATATTGAAAATGGTCACTTTTGGCCTTTTTATCCTCAATTTTCACTATACTTTCATTCATTGTTTTAATTTTATTGAAATTGCAATGCATATATTCTGTCATAACTGATTACACTTGAAAAGTGTAATTACAAACTTCATTTTTGGCTTAGAATTATGAATTTCTCTAATAAATTCTTTTAGTTTTGCTATTTTTACTACTTATGGGATTTATTTACTATAATGCAGAGAAACGGATGAAATAACCATGATTTGTAGCGAAGAAAATGGTCATAAGGTCAAAATAGTCGAAGACTTGTGCAGCAAAATTTTGCAGAACACCATATAGTGTTTCGGATATAACTTTTCGCTCATAACTCCGATTGACACAGTTCTTTTTGGGTTGGAAAGAAGACTTGAATGGCTACAACTTTTGTGTTTTAGCTAAAGCCTGAATCTCTCATCTTCAAGGTCAAAATTGTGTTGGAAGCTCGGGAAAGTAAGCTGTGGAGCAAAATGAAGCTTGAAGCTGAGGAGAAAAGTTAGGAGGTGATCCCATACAGTAGGGTCCGAACCCTCCCCTGTGCAGTCCGGACCCTCGATTGTAGGCCAACAAAAACAACGTGGAAGCTCTCAGCCGTCCGGACCCCAGATCTAGCGTCCGGACCCTGCGGCCTCATCAGGATTCTGCGTTTTTTTCCTTTGCTTAGGGTTTTGTGGATGCTATAAAAACCAATCTTTTGTACAATTTGGGGGAACTTTTCATATACTTTTTCCAGCCGTTTCTCTGTAGTTTTCTAGGATTCTTCTTTCTTTTCTTTTTATTTTTTTTACTTTAAAGTATGTTTGGATGATTTGTTGGTGTTGGCTGCTACGTTGTTGATGCGGATTCTTTTTCACTTTACATCTTCGAAGTATGGTATTCTAATATTCTGAATTTAATCAAAGTTTATTTCTACATTTCGATTTCTTTTAGTGTTTTCTTGCATGATTTGATTTTCGCTTGAAGTTTGAATGTTCCTTTGTATGCGTAGCTAGAATCTAGGTTTTCCTTTCACTATTTTCTTTTCGTTCTCTTTAGTTTTCATTCATCTTCACTTTGAGCTATTTTCGTTCTTGATTTATGATGTCTATTACAAGCATGTTAGGCTAAAAACTTAAAGCCTTGATTTGGTGTTTCCAAGTAGCGTGAGGAGATCGAGTAGATTAAAACCCTAAGGGTATATACGCAACATGTATACGTAAGCGTATATACACCTTCTTTTGAAAACAATAATTTTGATCATATTCCTGTAGTCACTGATAAAGATTTTTGGTGCTTTAAAAATTCTTTCGAAAATCTTGACGTAAACGAAGTGAATCCAAAACCACAAAAGTTCTAAAAGAAGATTTTCCGACTTCGTAATCCTTTTGACGAAAGATCTTCTAATTCTTATTTCCCTTCATTTAGAAAAACGTGAAATTTGAATTGTGGTACAATACAAAAAAGGGTTTTAGTTACAAGATTCTCCTCTACCTGAAAACTGAACATCAAATCAAGGTTATATCACATTATTTGAATTCTGAACTCTTTAATTTTTACTGTTACTTAAGTATTTAAATTGGTTAGAAATATTTTCGGTGTTTACTTTAATTATTGTCTTTTAGGAAATTTAGTAAAACTTTTGCTCAATAGAAATCCATCATTTATTTTACAGCACACTTAGGATTAGAAAGACCTTTATAACTTAGAAACTAAAACCATAAACTCCCTGTGGATATGATCCTGATCTCATCAAGTAAAACTACAACGCACACCCTTACGCTTAGGGGTTAAGTTTAGACACACATTCTAGATGCGTTCAATAACCTTACATGTTCTAAAACCTTTAGATACTAAATATGCCTCCAAAATTCTAAGTTAACATTAATCCCAAACCTAATTTTATCTATTAATACAATACCATCTACAAACAACATACACCAAGGGATGTCATCTTTAATATGCTTGGTAAGCTCATCAATAACCAAAGTGAACAGATGAAAAGCTTAAAGCAGATCCTTGATGTAACCCAATTCCAATTGAAAAATCAATTGTATCCCCACCAAGTGAATATCTATTGTTAAAATAAGTATATGCTATTACTAAGTATTTTATATATACTGGTACTAAGTATTTTATTCTACCATTATCTCTCTCTTCTTCTTTCTGGTTGTGTGGGTTGGGAGGTGTAGACGATGACAAGATTTACATCCAATGTGGTGAACAAAAAAATAAAAATAGAGGCAAGCATTGAGATGAGTACACATCGTAACAATACGACGCTCCATTTTGCTCCACGACGCACTAACATCTTGATTAGGCCTGTCCATGAGGTAGATTTGGATCTGGTCTGGATCAAATCCGTTAGATTCAAATCCAAAAGTAATTCGATCTGATTTGTAAGACCCAGTTCAGATCCATATACCCAATGGATCCAACCTATTTTAGAAAATAATCTCTTTTAAGCCATCATTTCATAAAAATAAAAAATATATTTTATTCAAGATACATTATATATAATATTTATATATATATATATATAAAATATTATATATATATATATAAAATATTATATATATATATAATGAAAAAATGGAAAGTAAAGTCGCTGATTTTTATTTTTTATAATATATAGTTTATTATATATATGTGACAGTATGAACATATAAATACGATTCATGTAATTCTACAAATTT
>JAVXUM010000030.1:24213119-24230823 GCA_035590655.1 Pouteria glomerata
TTCACAACAAAATTAATTTAATATATAATTTAATATACAAAATATAACAAAATATAAGTCATAAGATTTTATAATTTAAGAGTTTAAACTACTCAAATTTAGATTTATCTTAATCATATATTTGAAAAAAATGATAAAATAATAAGATACGTCATGTGCGTCACGTGACGTATCCGAAACATATCTTGAAGTATCCAAAAAATATGTGAATCCGATATGTATCGGATATAGATACGGCACCCATTTTGGAATATCCGTACTTCCTAGGGTTATAGCCTCCACAAATCCCTCCTCATTTTGTTAACTTTGGCCCCCCACCACTCTCAAATACTTATGTAATCCCCATAGGAAACATGTAAAGCATCTAAGCACTAACTCCTATAGTTCTTTGGCCCAGGAATAGTATAGTGTGAATATAAATGAAGAAAGCAATAAAAAAAAGTAAGAAATTAACACACAGAATTAACATGGTTCGGTAAGATTGTCTACGTTCACAACGGTTGGAATATTTCTTATTAATTTCGAAATCCCTTGTAGGGTTACATTATGTAATACAACATATATATAGACAAAAAACCTTAATCCTGTCAATAAGACCAAAATGCCCACATCGTACCGCAAGGGACTACCCCCTCACATAGTAACGCGTATACCCCTGCAGAAGAGTTTCCTACGCTCCACTTCGCTCCATTCACATATCACAACAAATGGTGCACAAATAGGTCATTATTATTCTCATCAGCCATCTTGCATAAACAACACCTATTCACCACCAAGATATACCTCTTGATGATATTGTCTAGGGCGAGTGTCTGATGGTGCAACATACACCATGCAAAAAAAGCTATCTTAGGACAAGCACTGTTGCACCATTTGTTTTTTAACGGGAACCCTTCTTTCCTCCAACCCCCCCCCCCCCCAAAAAAAAAGATCCAGTAGAACAACTGAAAGTCAAACGTCCCGCTAATGGAAGCAATCCATCTCATCTTGTCCTTCCTGTCTACTATTTTCAATGAATACAAACTATAAAAGAATGCGGCCATACTATCAATCTCCCAATCAAAAAGGTTTCTTCTGAACATCCCAAATCATAGCACCATTTTGAAGAAGAAAGAAATTTGCCATTGCTCCTCCCCTATTCTCATCTATACACATCCTTAAGTTTGTTAGCTCCCATCCATTGATCATACCAAAATCTAACCCAATTCCCACAATCCACTTCAAAGGAAATGAACCTACTGAATTTTGACCAAATAATTTAGATGCCTTTCTAGAGGCTAGTGCTATGAATCTCCTTGTTGGTCCACTCTCCCCACTCGACTACGTATTTGATTGCTATTAGTGTCCTCTATAATTGTGCCTATCACTAGCAAGCCTCCATTGCCATTTTCTAAAAACGCATATTTCATCAATGATATTCTTTGTGTTCTGAGACCTCTCATCTTCAGTAACTCGCAAACCAAATTTCATTTCACCAAATGATATTTATGCTCCGGCCCCAGCCTCTCCTATACTGACGTCCTCTGATTCCCTTCTAGCCACTTTGCTACTAACCTTGGTATACTACACAAGGCTATTAAAAAAAAAATAGAAAGGCAGGATGGAGAGAACACTTTCATCAACGTGACTCTACCCCCCGTTGACAGGTAAGCCCTCTTTAACCACGAGAGTTTCCTCCATAACTTGTCTACTATGCTATTTTGAACCTCAACAATCTTGAACGTAGCACCCAAAGGGAGTACAAGATAGGTGGAAAGTGTTGACTCTCACCCCAATATAGCAACCAATCTATTAATCTCCTGCACGTCCCCTACTGGTATCAACCCCGACTTCCCAGGATTTACCCTCACATCTAACGGCGCTTCAAAGAACAAGAGAATGCATCTCAAATATCTCACCTGCAATGCCTTGGCATCACAACAGATGGAGTCATCACAAACAAGAGATGTGATGGTACATTGTTCTTGATACATTTTTTCTTCATCACGTATTTTTTCTCTAAATTCTTTTACTATTTCTACCAATTATCTACTTATTTTCATGTTTATGTTCTTATGAATAAATTTTAGATTAAGAAATTTTAAGAGAAGTTAAAAAATTTTGGGAAGAGAAGTTAAGAAGAAGTTAGAAGAAGTTAAAAGGGCATTAATAGTAGTAATTTAAGATGTTTTAAATTACTTCAATTATACCAGTGTGAGGGCACATACTATTTGCGCGATCGTAAGTTGTTCTTCATAAGTTTTTTCTTCATCGTCTATTTTTTCTCTAAATTCTTTTACTATTTCTACAAATTATCTACTTATTTTCATCTTTATGTTCTTAAAAATAAATTTCAGATTAAGAAATTTTGGAAGTTAACGAAAATTTGGGGAGACAAGTTAGGAAGAAGTTAGAGGAAGTTAAAAGGGTATTTTGGTAAAGAAATTTGTGACGGGGCTTCATGCAGACCAAAGCGAATTCTCCCTTTATATATTATTATAGATGCTAACCTCAAACTTAAGATTCCCACATCAATGGATGCACTTAAATCAGGGGTACTTTTCATGTGTGGTTAAACAAGCATTACAATTTGAGAGTCAAACAAAAAGAGGATTCAAGAATGATAATCTAAGAAAACATGAAAAATTCAAATAGACATAATATTCGAGAACAAGAGCCTGCATCACAGATGATAATGCTCAAATGTATTCTTTCCATTACCTGGAAACCAGAACCCTAGAAGCATCAATTAAACCAAGCTCTTGAGCAATGACATCCACGTAATAACCATTTGAGGCAACATTAAGAGTCAAGGGTTCTACAGTCTTCTCAACTGAGAACGGAATTCGCACTGCTTCAATCCAGTTACTTTCTGGCAAGATTGATTGTTCATTAACTACAGACTGTATAATCTCAGGAGGGTACGGATTTTCCCTCTTCATTGAAAGATGTTCCTCAGAAGTAGACACACAACCAGATAATCTTGGTGCAGCCCTCAACATAAGTGGCATCATCAACAGTGGATTTGACTCAACTTTAGGATTTATGCTTTTACATAAATTACTAAGCTTTGAATCATAGACGGCAAGCACAGAAATTGGAACTGAACCATATAGATGACCCTCTCTGTGCAAAGCTGCTCGAAAGTGACCACTCAGGGGATGAAGAGCTGAAAGAAACTTCACAAATGACACAAAAATAAAGCAAAGCACAGTCAGTCCAAACTTTCAATGTCCAAATAAAATGATAAGTAATGGGTGTTTAAATTATACTAACTTCCATGACCAACTAAAATTGCATTACATGACATGTATGCTCAGTTTTCAACATAACCTTCCTTGTACCATAAGAATATAGCTAGAAGATGAGTCATGAATAAACCAAGATGATGGTTCGTCCTTGAGTCATTGCCGCATGATTCCCCAAATTTCACAACAGCATGATACATCCAATGGAGAATAATTGCATTTGGGAATTATAAATTGTTCAACATTTCTCCTATTCACATAACACTAACTAAGAAATTGACAATAAACCAATGGAATGCAGTATTCATCAGTAATAAAAAAATGATCCATCCTTCGTGTACGTGTGCAGAAGAAAAACTGAGTTGTATGTTAAATTTATTAATTTTTTCCAATAAGAGGTCCATAAAATATTACACAATCTGAGAAACATGAGGGGATGGAAATCAGTAATCAGTTAGAAAGGACAACTATACCTCTCATTGCAGTATCCCTGTATCCAACCAACCAAAATAAACAAATAAATAGCCAAGCAGTGTGAAGCCACTTGAATCAGAAAAATGGCAAACCATCAACTATCGTCAACTGTGTACCAACCAAGAAATAATGTCTCAAAGAATTAAATCATTTCACATCACAAACCCATAGAAAATGGCTAATATTCTGCTCCCGTAACATTAACACTTGGACCAAGTATCTCTAAAATTAACCTAAATGACACACATCATAGGTTCCCTAAAAGTGTACAAGTAGCCCAACACGCATAATATACCAGCAACGTGATAAAATAAAATCAAGTAATGACATAAATGATGTTGATTGTTACGACACTAGCACAGGGCAATTTCTCACTAAGTAAAATGAAGGTTAGTTTGTCACACTTCATTCTAGTATATACCTACCTCAATTGAAAATAAATAAGAGAGACGAGAAACCAACTCATCCCATGGATCCTGTACAGTGCAATTATCAATTGAAGGATTGATGCCGAGCTGCAATAAGAAAACAAAGAAAGATACATCAAATGATTGAACTTTCTTTTAACTAGTCAATGAGTTAATTCCCATGGGCATGAGAGGAAAACAAGACAAACATATAAACTGAAAAATAATGTCCAATAAACAGCTCATAATATGAAGCCTGAAAACTAAAGATCAAATAAGTGTTGAAGCCATTGCCAGTAGAGAATCCTTAGGATTGTGTTAAGCAAAGTATACACCCTAAATTTATAACATGCGATAAAGACTTTGGAATGTCATTTATCCAACTTTATTGAAGGTATAACCCCAGTATGATATACACATTGAAGAGCCAAGCAGAGGAATGGACACCCAAAATGTTATGCAAACTTCAGCCACCAATGATCCCAATTCCAATATGGAAAATCTTAAGACAATTGTTAAAAGTTCAGACACAATCAGGAAAAAAGGATGCGATTGAGGAGATTTTATGAGGCCAATGCTTGTTATGACAAAAAGAGAATCCAAATACTTGTACAAACTGTATCGATAAGAATTTGCTTTCATTAGAATTAAAGGACATGAAATAAATGGTTTCATCCACAAGTAAAAATGTACACACAGATTCATCGGCCACCAACATAAAATAATTTATAACATAGAGGCAAGGAATTGACTTTCTTGTTCTCCTGCGGAATTCCATGAAACAAGTAAATGCAAGCACCTTAATAAGCCAAACCATCTCGACAAATTAAAAAAAAAAAAAAAAGGCACTTTATATCCTACAGCAAGCACTTTTATTTCTCCAAGTGAAGTGATACATGCTTTCTTTGTAGTGGAATTAGAACATCTTGAAAATGCATAGGAGGGTAATTTGTTTTTGTTTTTGCTTTTTTTTTTTTTTTTTTTTTTTTTTCTCATGAGCAAAAATTGCATGTACATAGGAAGTTTTCTGGCTTGAAAAAAAAAATACATTAATATTTATTCTTACTAACCAACAAATTCTATCAGAAATTGTTCTCTAAACCAATTTCATAATATTTTTCTCTAAGAACCAAGAAAATCACACCCATAAAGCAAAACCAATATGAGGTGCTTCACTTACAACTCAGGATATAGACTACCTTTGTACGTGTCTAATTGATCTTCATAAAGAGCTAGGACGCAGGGACTCACCATCAAGGGTGTCATTAGCAAGTCGAGCTCACGAGGAACCCAAACATGAAGCGGACACGTGTCGGATTCACCTTTTTGCCATGTCAATTTTTCTTTTTTATTTATTTATTTTTCTATTCGAACAAAGTTTGGACATATCACAAACTCATTTTAAAAACATGTTGGATTCACCTTAAAAAATTATTATTTTTTAATTTCTTTGTTGAATTTAAACTATGGAATATATGTTATTATCATTCTTAATGGAATATAATCATTATGTGACTGCTTTATTGGCTTTTAAGCTATAACATACATGCTTTTTAATTTTAGTCAGTATTATATTATATTATTTCTATTGTATTTGAATAAAATATTAATATTTAAGACAAAAATATATATTTAAGACACAAAAATATATATTTTTGCCTAATCACTGCCGTGCTATATCTTGCATTTTATAAAAATTGCTGAGCCACGATATTGTGTCATGTCATTATCCCTGCTTCTTAGATGCAAGAGTGAACTAACAGAAGCATGTTTTCTAGAAATTAATGACCAAGGAACCATAGGATGATTTACTAACATAATGGGTAAATTACCAAGTCACCGCATCATATATGTCAGTATCACTGCTTCTTAGATGAATAATCAGCTAATAAAAGCATGTTTTCTAGAAATTAACGACCATACAATAGAAATAGTAGAAGTTGTCTGCTCTGAACATTTAGGTAAGATTGTGGTTAACATACTGATATGATACCAAAAACATAAAAAGATCCTGAGTACAAACCTCATCCCCCACCAAAAAAATAAAGAAAAAAAAGTAAATAGTCACATTTGTTTAGCCTTTTCAAAAAAGTTAGTCTAGCCACACATTAAAAGGCATGTTGAGAAAAAATAAATGAATATAAATAATAAAGTTACAATCCCATATGGCTTATGCTTTTAAGTGCAATGGAGACTAATAGTCTAACAAAAGGTAATGATTAAGCCTTCCTCGTGTGCCATGGATTAACATAAGAACGTAAATGGTGAAAGTAAAAGCACATAAAAAAAAGGTAAAACAATCTTCTGATGTTTTTTCCACGAGAAAGATTCTTCGTTGAAGCTAACTGGTACTAAAATTTTGAGCACCAGTTCTTGATCAAACAAGGCATACCAAAGACAGTTAATGCAGATCACCAGTACTCTTAATACCGTTAATGTATATGCACTCGAACTGATAAAACATCTAAATACCAACTATTTTCACATGAACTTCAAACAATTTGTGCAACATTCAATCAGTTAACTAGCTGCCAAAACTTTTCACAGCCAAGGTCACCTATTTTTTCTTAATTAATTAATTTATTATTATTATTTTTTTTTTTTTTTGGGAGGGGATTAGAACAACCAGTGTCATAAAACAAGAAAATCAAAACAACACGATCATTCCTTATTTGGAAAAAAACAAAAACAAAAAAACAAAAGAACATGACGCCAAACCCTCTCTAAAGCCATCTCTGCAGCAGACTGCTCTGCATCTTTCTTTCTCTTGAAGGTATTTGATTCAACGGAAAACTCTGGAAGTTGCAAGCAGCAGCGATAAAGACAGGGGCCCTTCTGTGGAATGGCTAACCCAGGGCATCCATTTTGAGTAGACTCATGAACTTCCTCAACCCTATAGCATGCTTGGGCTCCAAACTTTTGGTATATAATAGCCTTAGGTGTAAGTGGTGTCTTTTTTATGGCAACATTTCCGGGTCCTCTGGTTTCCATCAATCCCCTCCAGGTAAGCACGTAAAACTACTTGACAAGACAGATTAGCAAAATGTGGATTAGCCTCCCAAGATTCCACAAACATGACAATAAGTTTCAAAAAGGAATATACAAAACAAACATCCGTATATTTATGTCATTATCCCTTCTTCAACGACCCACATTTTACCTCTTATATAATGCAGTTACTTCTTTTTTTTTTTTTTAAATTTAATTAAATGATTTGTGAAATTCCCAACCACCATGTTTGTAACTAAAACCCTTGAAGAACTGGATTTCAAAACGGTGAAATAACGGAAAAGAATTTGAAATAATTTGATGTGGAATTGGAAGTTTCATTTTTTTTTTTTTTTCCTTAAATTGACAATGATATCCTATTACATTGGCAGTGAAAAAAAAAAAAACACCGATGTATATATTCTTATACAAAACTATTGGTTATTTTTCTTGTGGTTGTGGAACCAGACATTGAGGATGCTTCAATTTGAGGAAAGCCCGAAATATATATAATATATGTGTGTATATATAACAGTATAAGTACAAATGCAAAACATAAAAATAAGCCTTTCCGTTAAGAAATAAATCTGCATATACACTACCAAAAAACAAAAAAAACAAAAACAAAAAACAAAAACAAAAACAAAAACCATAAGAAGCAAAGAAAACTTGAAACTTTATGGTTACAAGTCGGAAAACGAGCAATGGCTAATCAGTTCACATCCAATTGGAAGAAAACATGAAGTGGAAAACAAAACAGAAATTCAACGAATAGCGGCGATAAAAAATATATATATATATAAATTTTTAGAAAAATCAGTTCAAGAAGACGAATAGTTCCGGGAGAAGATACACAAACATGTTCAAGAAAAGTGAGAGCTGTGACACGGAGCGGTAATCGGAGACGGAAACCGTACCTCAACCTCAGCAGCAATGGCTTCCACTCATACAAGCACAAATATGTATATATATATACACACACACAGAGTGACTTTACTGACACGGAAGGGTCTTTGTTTTCAGGTAAATTTTTGGGAGAGAAGGAGAGGAAACTACAAACGAGGTTGCTACGATTTTATAGCCCTTCTTCAAAGATAGAGGAGGGAAAGCGGTGGGGGTTTCACAGCAGTTGCCAATAGCACTAAAATTTATGTTTGTATTAGGTTCGGACGGCGTAAATTTATGTTTATGTTTAAATATTTTAAAATTTTTAATGAGTATATTAAATAATTGTTTTTATTAACAATAATGTGTTTGGAGTACTAAATTTGATTAAAATTTTTAATTTTTTTCAAAATTCTCTATTTTTTCACACTACAAATTTTTTTTGATAGCATTTGAAAATAAATAACTGCTAGTACCAACTGCTAATTTTTTATTTTTTTAAAATTATTAAATTTATACTCTTACATTTTTAACTTTTATTGATAAAAAATAAAATTGACAAAAAACAAAAAAAACTAACTATTAAAAAATTAACTTTTTTTTCTTCTCAAACATAAAAAAATTCTAAACTTTTACCAATTTTTTGTAACTTTTATTATTTTTCTCCAACTTTTACTAATTTTTTATTTTACACTTTAAGTAATACACCATACACTAACGATCTAAAATTTATTTACTTTTTATTTTTTTTATCAAAATTTGGTATTTTAAACGGATACTTAAATTATGTTAAATTAAAATTAATACATTTACATCGTATTATATACTAGTAAATACCCGTGCAAAGCACGGACCACCTATTCCTCAATTTAATTTTAAAGTTTTTTTTTTAATTTTTTTGTTTTTCTTTATTAAAATTTATTTTTTTTTTCAAAAGTAAAAAATTACCTGCGCTTAAAGGTACATAAATGTAATTTGATCTGCAAATAGTTCAAATATAAATTTATGAAATAAACTCACATGAAAATTTGTTAAAATAATCTATACATTTTTAATCTATACATTTTTAAAAATTATTTATTAAAAAAAATATTTTAGAAAAAAATTTAACAAAATATGAGAAGAGTAAAAATTTGGATTTCCATGTGAAGTAATCAAAAAGATAACTAAATTGCAAAGAAAAATAAAAAATAATTCTGACCATTGAATAAATTTAATAATTAAAAATATCTCGAATTTAAATTTTTTAATTTTTTTTATTTCAAATATCTCAAATTCTGACACAAAAAATGTAAAAGTATATATATTTAAAATTAAATTTTTAATTTAAATGTTTATTATTTAAAATTAAAATTTTGAAGAATATTATTTTTAATTTTAAACTTTTAATTTATTAAAATTTATTTTTTTCCAAAGAGTTTGAAAGTGTGTATTTAAATTTTAAGCTTTAAGCTTTAAGTACACTAAGTGGTCGTTTGGAATGAGAAAATTTGATAAAGTTATATGTTCATAATTCGTATAGTAAGATAAAAAGTAAATAATTTTTACCGATTTTGGATATTTTTTAGCAATTTGCAGTGCTCCAAATGTAGGTAAATTGAAATTTTAATTTAAATGTTTATTTTTAATAAAATTTTAAAGAAAATTAAATTTTAAATATATTTTTTAAATAAAAAATCTAATTAACTATGTCTAAAGTTGAGGCAAAAAGAAATAATCATAACTATTGAATAAATGTCGAATCAATAAGTTATATTATTGTTTAGATACACATGACAAATCAAATATTGTTGTTTGGATATACATGTTCATTAATTTGGGTTTCACGTAAATTAAATTAATTTTTTTAAAAAAATATAACAAATTAATTTTCTTTTTAAAAAATATATAAAAAGTATAATAATATTTGAAATTTAAAATTTTAAAATTTTATTAAAATTTAAATTTTAAAATTTTAAAAAATATAATAAAATTTGAATTTCAAAACCAAACTCTTCCAACAACAGTACAACCCCAACCACCTAGTGGGCCCCGCGGCCAAGCCACGTACAATTTCAAAACCAAACTCTTCTAAGTTCCAACAACGTTACAACCCCACCCCTCCCCGGTGGGCCCCGCAGCTAAGTCACGTATAAACAATTGAAACAACTAAACATCCCCAGACAAACAATTGAAACAACTCCGCCCCAGCTACCACGTACACATCTGTCCAATGTTACCACGTACACATCTACCACGTACACATCTAGTAAACACTCGTGCAAAGCACGGATTGTTTATCTCTTAATTTGATCTTAAGATTTTTTTAACTTTTTTGTCTTGTTTTTATTAAAATTTATTTTCTTTTCAAAAGTTACAGTTTTTAAGTATATTAATCGCATTCAAAATGATTTAAAAATTCATGTCTATTTAAGTAAAATGATCTATTTAAATAAAAAAATTAATAAAAAAGTTAGTATTTTTATTTTTTTAACTTTTAATGAATTTTTTAACATTTTTTATGAATGTGACTAACACGTCTAAATTTAAAATTTTTAAAAAAATTAATAAAAAATATACAAAATAGAAAAAAATAAAAATAATTTTTTAATCTCATTTTAAAAATTTCTATTAAAATATTTGTGACGAATAACAAAATATATTTTTATGTAAATTGATCAAAAAAACAATTAAAGTAAGAAGGAAAAGAAAAATAAATCTAACCACTATTTAATGGTTAAAAATATGTTAAATTTAAATTTTTACCGCTTAAAAAATTTAAATTTTATTTAATAGTTATTTAATGTAGAAGAAAGAGAAGGTATGACGAGAGAGAAAAGTGAATGCCCACTGCGTCACATAAATATATTAACAACCCATGTTTATACATCCGAGAATCCTTCTTTGTCTTATTTTTAGTTTTTGTATCTTATTTTTATTAAAATTTATTTTTTCAAAAGTTATATTTTTTAAATATTTAATCACATTCAAAATAGTTTAAAAATTCATGTCTATTTAATTAAAAGTTATCTATTTAGATAAAAAAAATTAATAAAAAAGTTAATATTTTTATTTTTCTAACTTTTAATGAATTTTTTAACATTTTTTTATTAATGTGATTAACACGTGTAAAATTTAAAACTTTTAAAAAAATTAATAAAAAATATACAAAATGAAAAAAATAAAAAAAGTAAAAATAATTTTATAATCACATTTTAAAAATTTTTGTTAAAAATTATGTAAAGAGTAACAAAATATATTTTTAAGTAAAGTGATCAAAAAGTAGAAAGAAAAGGAAAATAAATTTAATCATTACATAAATTTATTGGCTAAAAATATATTAAATTTAAATTTTTATTGTTTAAAAAATTTAAATTCTATTTAATGGTTATTTAATGTAGAAGAAAGAGAAAGAATGATGAGAGAGAAAAGTGAATGCCCACTGCGTCACATCTATATTCAACAACCTATGTTTATACATCCGAGAATCCTTTTTTTCTGATCCAATGTGAAATTATAAGGACATCGTTTTATACACACACACACACATAGATATATATATATATGTTTAGAGTGGTATAAAATAAAATAAAATAAAATAAAATTATATAAATTTAAAAAATTAATATCTCGATTTTTGTATTGTGAGTAAAAAATTTAAATTTTATAATCTCATAATTTATGTTTATAGAAATTTATAAATTTTTGTAATCTTTTGTAGTATTTTTTTTTTGTTTTGTTTTACCCCAAACGTGCCAAAGTTTGAGGGAGAGAAAGAGAAAGAGAGAGATGAACCCTACCTCCATCTTTACGTGGCGTCCGTACTCCCCATGCATCCCCCGCTTGTTGGAGTCCATAGATTTGTATCTGTCAAATTATCAACCTGCCACTGCCTTTTTTGGGAGTCTAGATTGGTTATTAAAGGAATGGAGGATTGGGCTCTGTTTATGTGAACGGAGTGAGTAACTGCTGAAATCGCGCTGAAATTCCAGAGCTTCTCTACAACTTTTTGCCGGCCTAAAACAGAACTCAGACGCCAACACTTCAGAAACAAAATTCATACTCGCTCTTCTTTTGCTCAAATTACCAATCTCTCATAGACTCCAATTTCAAATTATAGTACCATATGTGATGCGAGACTTGCCATTTTTGTTGCATCCGAGGGATATAATCGCCATGAAAAGTTAAAAATAACGTTTGAAAGAAGCGAGAACTTTTGTCATAGTTCTCAGTGACAAAATCTAAATCGGTCGATTATTTGTGAAATTGAATCTTAACCGTTGATTACAGTTTATGAGAGGGATATTTTAAAAATGGGATGTGTTTTATTATATAGATATAATATAATTAATTTATATTACATTATATTATTTATTAAAAATAATTTTGTATAATATATTTCATATTAATTAAAATAATTAAATTAATTAAATTGATTTAATTTTATTGAATTAATTTTATTATATTATTTATTAAAAATAATTTTAGTTTAATAAAATATTCAAATGAAATAATTTAGTTTAATATGATGCAACAAAATTGAATAAAGTTTTAAAATTGACAAAATATTTACAATAAAAAAAGAGTAAAAATACTTTTTTTATGTTTTTTTATTTAAGTTTTCATTTTTTGAAAATAAAAAAATAAAAACAGGTTTAACAAATAATTTTTTTGTCAACTTTCAAAAATTTGTAAACATTAATAAAAATAAATAAATATAAACATTACCAAGGGTTCTAAATTTCTTGTGTTTTAATTTCATGAAAAGCTAGACAGCCTAGACTACTAGAAATGTCTAATTTAGGCTCTTTCGATCGTCCAAGAACCATTACTCAAAATAACTTGGCAATCTTCACTACTAGCAAATCGAAATAGAAAACGATTACCTGTTTTTCCTTTAACCCTTACTCTTCCCTACATATTCCACGCACTGTCAACCAAACTTTGCATCAGCCTGGTAAAGAACCCTCTCATATCGTACAAAAAATCCACCAAACAGGGCTACTAGAGCCCCAGGTTGCCATTACAAAGTTCTTCCAGCATGGTTAGCACGAGTCCTTTGCAATTACACCATTCCCTAAATTGTGATATTTCGTTGGGGTATGGAACACTTCTGTGTTCTTCTAAGAATTCTGACCCCACACGCGAGCTACTACCATCATATGCCTTTTTCTGCTCTTATTCTATATTTGTAGACCCAGCCTTTACCTCTCATTTTGTAATTTTTTAGCTAGGATTTCTTGTATTTGCCAAACTCAGTCATTTTTCTTGATACGTAGATCCACCAACACCTCTTCACTATTCAATATTCTCCTACCCTACAAAGAATCTCACCAGCTCTAGTAACTCTTCTTTTGATAGTCTTTCCCCCTTATCTACCTTTTATCTCAACTTTACTATAACACAACACTCTACAACCTTGGATTTTCTATTCTAAAACGTTTCACAATCGCCAATTTAAAACGTAACCAATTTGTATTTCACTTTTGCTTTCTACCTTTGAACACTTTCTCTCACTACAATTCTCACTCAAGAGAGAAAAGCAGGAACTAAAACATCAAATTTATGTGTAAATACTTTTTACATAAATAATACTTTATAATATAACACTTTATTATAAAATAAATAAATAAACAATCAAATAATCAAATAAATCTAAAGAAATATTGAAATGATAATAAAGAAGATAAATGAAATGTGAATAATATTGTGATTGCAGGGTTGACGGATATTGAAAAAATAGGAAAGGTACAGAGATTACCCATAGGTTGAAAGTACTAAACCTGTGTAAAGGTTAGTCTTTATGTCAATAGGTCAATAGCCTACAACATGACAATTGTCTAACTAATCCCTGGGTATTATTATCTAAAAACAACGACATTTTTAATTAATCATTTCTATTGGCTATTGGCCTATAAAAAAAATGACATTGCTAGTAACCACCCCATGATTGTAATGTGATAATGTAAAAATGGTAAAAAAAAAATAAAAGAATAATAATAACTGGATATTTGTTTATGTTGATGATTCAGTTTTTAATATTGATTATGATTGCTAGTTTTTGATGTAGGTTATATGATTATCCAACATTAGTTTTATAATAATTATATATTATTTAAGTTGTTATTACATATTAAATATTTTTATTACACATTATGAGCACATATAAATTAGTGCTTACGTCCTTATAAACTATGTTGCAGGTGCGAATCCTGACAACTAGGTGGGGCCCGCTATATTGGATTTAGTTTTAGATTATCTAAATTAATGTTATTATTCCAAATCAATCAGGACTGTAATAATATTTTATTTGAATTTATTCAATTGGATTGTAAGAGCATAAGGCCAAGATGATGATGATGATGATGATGATTATTATTATTATTATTATTATTATTATTATTATTATTATTATTATTATTATGCTGGGACTATGATTGGAGTACTACTTGGTTAGACCAAGACTTAGCTAATAAGCACTTTTGCCTATTTGTACTAAGGCTTGTTTAATTTTATTTTATTATTAGTTTATTAGTATAGACTATAAATGTTAACTCTAGGGTAGTTATGGCTCTGATTAAGGAATATGTACATTAATGCATGTTGTATTTGATATAAATGATTCATCTCTCGAGTCACGAAATCCGAGACATGACACATACGAGCATGGTTCTATGTGCACACTAGAGCTCTTACATCAATCAGTAAACATACTATGTTTTGGGGGTTTTGGTACAACCCTTTCCCAAAACTTAAACACAATGCAACAATTTTACACCAAAAGCTTTCTAAACTTGCTAAGTATAGTTACCAACAACAACTATGCATCAATATCATCTATTGATCAATTATAAAACATGAATTAAATAAGTTATATATATATGTGTGTATACCATTATCCAATTCATGCAACATTCAATTTAATCTAGTTAATCCAACCTAACATATACTAAACATGTTAACATAACTATAGTTCACCCCAATTAGATTGGTAGAAGATCACATACCTTGATCACAGAAAGAGGATTTGGGGAAAAGGACAAACGCTACTTAAACTCTAGAACCGAGCTCAACCAAGAGCACCTTAGCTCAATTAGGATTCTAAGTGCCACCTTAACAACCTAAGATGACAACACAAACACACACCAACTCACAACACTCACTTAAGTAATAAGCTCAAACCAAAAACTCAACCTTAGCTCTCACACTCTTCTTTATGTGATTCTCTAGTTCCAGCAAAACAAACCCACATACATTAACTAAGATGATAAGTTGATAATAGTAAGAGGGGAAAAACTTCTTAGGGAAATCAACAAACACATGTGGAGAACAAACATTGATCTAGCCATATACACGCTGGAAATTATCAAAAAATAATATTTGAGTAAGATCATGTGCACACTAGAGCACTCATTTTTACACTAGAAGCAAACTTACCCAGTCGTATGCACGACAAGAGAAATCCTATGTGCATAAGACAAGAATAATCCCTTATGCATAAGACACCAGGACTCCAACTTGTGTGCACGCCAGGCCAAAACCCAAAATTTATTCTGAGTGTCCATGGTCAAAATATAACCCAACTACAACCACACTAAAGTAAACAAATATCAAATATAGCCCACCAAGTAGTATAATACACATCGATGTATAAAGGAATGTATGTAAAAAGTATTAAGTCATTACAACTACCATTAAACTTACCTAGTCACCATCATTGAGACTTACCAACCACCATCCTCACAACCAAATTCAGCTCTTAATTTGTAATAACCCCATCTATATAGTGCAATATTGTTTGGTTTGGATTTGGTTAATTGTTTCTCAGAGGGTCACCCATCTTGGAATTACTTTCACTTGAGCACGCTTAATTTTGAAGTTTACACTGAATCTAGTACCCTTAAGGCTTTAAATTACATTATTATTTATAAATATTGAACATTATATATATTCTCTTTCTTCCCCTGTCCAGCTGATATGTGATAAAAACTATTGTTTCTCTACTTCACCTTTCTTGTTGGCAAAGTCTCTTACGAGCAGGTCCCCCGCAGTCTCTCACAAAATTCCTTAATGAGCCACTACTTCCCAATCCCATTTAATCCACCTAGTCATTCACAACCCAAATTAGCCACTACCACCCACCAAAAACCATAAATTTCCTAGTCATTACCCAAAAAAAAAAAAAAAAATGAAAGACAGAGAGACACTGACCTAATATGATTCCGTATAAGAGAAAGAGAAATCAAAGATAAAAATTAGTCTAATGCCAGATAGTGATATTGGCTTCAATAAAGAGAAAAATTTTTGATGGATTGAAATTTAGAAAGAGAAATTAAGATTGAGATTAAAAATTGAGAGATAGGAATGGAGATAAATCATAACGTGAACAAAAAAGGAAAAAGGAAATGAAAAATTTTCATATTTTCACAATAGCAATTGCCATAGGTGGTTGCAAAAATTTATTTAGTGACCACTATAAGGGTTGCCTGGTGTTTCACTTGGCCTACCAAGTCTTGTTTAGTAGCGACAACCAAAAGTAATTATTAATTTCTCAATTAATGAGCACTTAAAAACGGTCACCCACGTATAATGTCTCCAAAACTCATATTACTATTAGTGATTATTAATTTCTTAACTGGTGAGTATTTAAAAACAGTCATTCGTATACACAGTCTCCAAAACTCATATTTCTAGTAATGCACAGACTTATGATCTCATGTCCAACCCTATGAGTGCTTAGGTTTTCTGATAGTTGATATTACATCAATTTTTTATGTTATTATTTTATTATTTTCCTAGTTTTTTTTTTATCTTTTTTTTTTTTTTTTGGAATGCCTTTGTCCATGATTGTGAACTTTACTAATCATCATAGCATGTCCCATAATTGAACAATATTCAAAACTATTTATGTAGACTCCGTTTGGTAACATTTTTTTTTTTTTTTTTTTTTATGTTTTAAAAATTTTATAAACTCATAACAGAAATATGTTTGTCAAGTCTAATTAATTTTTTTTTTTGTTTTCAAAAAATAAAAACTTAAACAGAAAAACGTAAACAAAAAAAGTATTTTCACTTTATTTTTTTCTTCTGTAAATATTTTGTCAATTTTAAAACTTTATCCATTTTTGTTATATTATATTAAAATAAATTATTTTATTCAGATATTTTAATAAAATAAATTATTTTAATAAATAATATAATTCAATTCAATTAATTAAATTAATTATAAAAATTAATATGTAATATATATTATTAAATTATTTTTAATAAATAATAAAACAAAATTAATTTAATTTAATTTAATTTAACAATTAATTATTTTTAAAAATATCTTAACTAAATTAAATATATTTTATTAAATTATTAATCCAATTTAATTATTTATTTAACATGAAATATATTTTATTAAATTTTTTAATAAATAATTTAATTAAATTATTGCGAATATATGTTATATTTTACTAAATTAAATAATATAATAATAATTTTTCATTCAATTATTTTTAATAAAAAATATAATTAAATATAATTTAATATATTTTATATTTATTGCATTCAATGATTGTTAATAAATAATTTAATTAATTTTTTGTTTAATATAATTAATTAAATTAAATTAATATAAAATATATTTTATTAAATTAAATTAATTTTTTAAAAATAAAAAATTAATAATTATAAATAATGTTGAATTTTAAAATGTATTTTTAATTTTCTTTTTATAAAAAAATAAGAAACGACAAT
>JAVXUM010000030.1:24284686-24298132 GCA_035590655.1 Pouteria glomerata
ATAATATAATAATAATAATATATAATGTAACTATAATATTATATTATATTATATTATATTATGTCATCAACATATTATGATATAATTAATATAATATAATATAATATATTATAATATAATATGATATAATTAAATATTTTCAAAAAATAAAAAATAATAATTATAAACAAAATTATGTTTCCAAACGCTGTTTCAGTTTTCATTTCAGGAAAAAAAACGACAACTGAAAATACAAAACAAAAAACAGCAACAAAAAAAATAACAACAAAAAAATGACAGCATTACCAAACGACCCCTTGGTGTTTTGTCTTTCTGGGTTTAACCAGAAGAAGAAGAATATGACGAGCTGATGCAAAGATAATGTGTGGTTTATGGAGGTTCAAGTGCTAAAAAATGGTGTGAAAGGAAAGAGATCAATGACCACACAACAATGTAAATGATAGACGAAAATTAATGAAAACTCCACTTGATTTCATCAATGAAGCAAACTCTCAATATCCAGAAATAAAAAGCCCAGGAAAAAAAGGAAAGGGAAAAAGTTGCATATAAAATGACTGGTACAACATTAGAGTTCTAGTTTTGTAATGTAGAAGGGAGGGGAAGAAATGTTTTATATATACACCCTACTGATCAAGCGGTATCCACTCTATTTCTAGATCTAAAAATCCAGATTCCACATTCTGAAGTTTCAATGTCACCTCCTGTTTCACTTTGCCATCAACTATGTTAACGGTGCTATCCTCCGCGAGGGCATTGTCATTTGATTTCAGCCATTTCCCGATCTGCATGTTTGCAAACATTCCAGGATCGCCATACGCCATTGCAGAGGTTATCATTGGTTGGAGATCGATCTCGGCTTCCCCCATAATGTCATCAGCTGAAAACGTATCATGATCAAACACTTCCTGCAGTGTGGAAAAAGTTTGAAAGGCTAGATGAAACATTATTTGAAGGACATGTCTGCTTCAAGAACATGATAGATTGTATGTAATCCTTAAATGAATTTTTTTTTCCATTTATATACACGTTATCGATTTAAAACGTAAAAATAAGTTCAAAACTAAGTCTAATCAAAAGAACAAAATTACCTATGGTAAGCTCTGGAACTGCAGAAATAAACACATGTATGACATATGTATAACAGCTGGCAACTTGCTAATCAAAACACATAGATATATAAAAGCTTCCAAATTAACATGAGAGCTGTGATCTAGAATCAATCATCATCAACTACAAATTCAACAAATAAAGACAAACTGCACCGACCTGCCTCTATAGCACTCATGTAACTAGATGAATCAGTTTCAGTTGAAAATAAACAGTAGTTACCAAAATGAGAGGCAGCAACCTTTAGGTTTTAAGGATAACCTCAAATTTCAGGTCACTGATTGTAATAGTCCTCAAAAGAGTTTCTTCATTTTCCAACCCGGTGAATACAAGTCCCAGTTTGAAAATAGGGTCACTGGTAATAAGCTTTAAGTGTGCATATGAGCAATTTAAGGAAAATTATTCAAAGAAAGGTCTTAAATGCATGAACATCATCCAAAATGATTCTCCAGGGAGGAAATCTATTGGAATTCTATGCGCACCATAAGTTCCAATAACATGGGCTCAAGCTTTCTATTGTGACAATACTGTTAGGTTGGGAAATGTGTCACTGTTTGTCCACGTGCAATCATTTTTATGCATTGGCAAACACAGATTAGATTGAAATGTGGATGAAATGCATGGATACCTGTGGCTCCAACAAAAGTTGTTTTACCTAATTTAATGGCTTTTGCAAAAGGAAAATCATCCCAACACCCACTCCCCCTTTCTTGCACAACCCAGGTGCAAATATCTAGAAATGAAACCAGAGAAACTTGGGCCAGAAAATGCATCAATCAACATCTATATAAATAAATAATACAGAATTTGAAAGAAGATTTTAGAAAAAAAAAAAAAAAACTCATTTGAGAGAGCCATATAACTATGACAAAGTTCTATAAAATGTTTAGTTGAATAAAAAGGAGAAGAAAATTCAGAAGTAATGATGTGAGTTGTGCTGTTGGACAATCAGTACCATACATATGATTAGCATGACAGTAGGGATGGATTTTTCTTTTCTTTCTGTTTTTAGCGGGTTGATTGAACCTATAAGCTGAGTATTACACATCAAATGACCTACTAGTGTTATTATGTCAAAACATCACTGAAATTAAAACTAAAACTTAATTGCAGTTCAGAGATTTTTATTTTTATTTTTATAACAATTCTATTGTCATTACTTGATCAACCCAAAAATCGATATGTGAATATCATCTAATGGATAGAAAAGCAAAATCAATTTGATAAAGTGCACGTCTTTCTTCCCAGTTGCTAGGTCTATATCACCATTAATACAGCACTCATTCGAGGAAGTTCATCAGTGAAATTATTTTATTCGTCTGGAACTGTTTTGTATAATTGATAAAATTTCTTGGGATTGAAAATTTATGTTAGGTTAAGGTGGCCAGAAATTTAGCCTATTTCATCACATATGGCTTTAAATTTCAAGGTCTGTTTGAGGTGAGCCACTATCCATGATTAAGTACAATGAGTATTTTATTAGCCTTGTCATAATTTTCTTCTGGTTACTAAACAAAAGGAACAAACACCAATAATGAAGATATAAATTTTTATGTAGAATCATATGGCATGCTTCCCCAAACTACTTGAAATGGTCTATGCCATATGTCATCATTAGTGAAGCAAAAAGGAAAAATCATTTATGTTAATGAAGAAGACACATGAAAGGACAAACCTACCACTTTAATGGCCCCAAAATTCTGTGGAACAGAAAGCATAAGTTCCTCATTCCAAACCGGATTCAAGTTGCTCTTCACTATGGTTGTTTGGACCTTCTAATGAAAGTAACAAGAAGCTTTCAGAAGTGAGAAAGAACATCTATTTAATTGAAAATAATCAAAGATGTAATCTATAATTCACAGATTTAATATTTGATACATTACAAGTACCGGATGTTGCCAAATGAAAAGCATTCTTAGCAGGAGATTGCATGACAATTGAACCAATTATAGATTTTCAAGTATTTTATTTGGAAACATAATTTAGTACTAGCACGTGATTTCTTGTCACATAAACAAGGAGCCAACCATTTTCATGATTCTTATTTTATTTATTTTTATTCCTTTGATTTTCATTTTTGGCAGTGTCCTAAAATCCAGAAGTGAGAAACTGACTAACCTGCTGCCCAAGAGTCAGGACAACATAAGGATCACTTGACAGCATATCTCTGACTGCTAAATTTGAGCCTTTTAAAACTTTGACCATCACCATTCCAATGAATTCCACCATGCCTTCCTGCCATCAGTTTCAACGCAATCTGACTACATGAGTTATTCACTGCAGCACCAAAAAGTTGCTGATACCATGTACTGATAATGTTTATATGATCGGCAAACAAGGGTTAAATTGCAACAAACCTACCCTCTGATTTAGCCTTCAAGCAACCACCTTCTGGTATACAGAAAATATGCAGAGACCTCCACCACCCATGGTCATTTCTTAAAGTTGATGACAAGGAATACAACGATTAATTTGCATTATTAAAATAAAAATAGTGAAAATATTGTATTGAACTAAATGTAAACCATTAATCCTATTCAAGTATTGGCCTCCTATGTCTTTGTTCCACATCAAAAGCAAATAAAAATGTCGCACAGCCATAAAACTCTTTTAGTGCACACTCATAATAGGAAAGCGTATTAGTTCCCCCCACTCCACCCCACCCGCCCTCCCAAAAAAAAAAAAATCCACCCACAAAACTACACCGCCGCACATAACCTCCACCTCCACTACTACCTAAGCCAGAAGAAACTGAAGCATATTTATTCTGCAATGACTTTATTGTTCATTGACTTATCTACTGGTTAGTTCATGGATGCTTCATTTTTTTCTGCCAGGGCTCATCCTTCAGAAATATCCCTCTCATGTGAGTATGTACCCCTTTTTCGATGATAAGTGGCCTGTGGCTACTCTAATGAAAATTATTTTGGTGCTTTCGTCTTCTTTAATGGGTTCATATTTGAGAAAACAATATTATTTTGTTCAAAGGGGGGTGAAATATTGAATTTATCTGGTCAACATAGTCAAACATGAATGTTCTCTAGTGGCAGTTAACAATAGGGGAGGCCCCTGCATATTTGAGATACGAGGTGGCTTTGCTGTCTGAGGGCTAAACCTCAGGATCATTGCAATTTCACCATAAAACTAACGAAC
The DNA here is from genome assembly GCA_035590655.1 of Pouteria glomerata. Taxonomy (NCBI): domain Eukaryota; kingdom Viridiplantae; phylum Streptophyta; class Magnoliopsida; order Ericales; family Sapotaceae; genus Pouteria; species Pouteria glomerata. The sequence goes on from JAVXUM010000030.1 coordinate 24,288,947, forward strand.
TTGGACCAATATTGATAAATTGGATAAGATCTAGAATATCTTTGCAAGAGAAATAGTTGCACCAACATAGAACAGCAACAAATCCATCAAATGCATCTGATCAAAATACTCTCAGCATGGATAATTATGTTAGGCATCAAGCAGGTTTATCTAACATCATCCCCACAGCTTGAACTTAAACGGGTTCAAAAAATTTACCGATTTCTGTGAAGAACTTGAATTTCGAAAAACATCCATGATCGGTTTGGATAAACTTGCATGGACGGAGTTTTTATTGGAAGAAATTGATGAGATCCGCAAGCTAGGTTTCAGGAACTCTTGCAGCTCATATTTAGACCTGCAATGCAGGATAAAAAGGTGAAATGGTGCACACTACCCATCTCAAGACCCTCTATGACATCAGACCATCTGCCAAATTGCATAACCATTCAGAATTCAAGTTGCTATTCTGGTTACGCACCTCCCACCAAGAGTTCAAGTGGATACAATTAAAATAGAATAGTAGAGACAATTCACATAGTTCATGAAAGGCAAGCACAAGATATCAATTACTATGACTGGTATGAATCTTGAGCCAGTATTTAGTCAGCTGGTAATAAACCAGTGAAGTTCAAATCAAGGGGGAAATGAAGAATATGAAAGATTACCCACGAAGATATCCACAAAGATTAGAACAACACACAGCTAATGTACCTTTAGATTTCCATCTAACCTGATAAACTTTGCACGCTCCTCGTGACTAGAATCCGGCGCAGGTTTTGAGTAACCTTCAGGAATAAAAGCCTCATAGATGGAATTAGCTGAAGCATTTCCTCCAACCTCAATCATTGCATCAATTTCATCATCAGACCACTCGTCTAATGTCACAGACAACACCTGCAAAGTGGATGTTATTTGGGAGTTCCATAGATGTGAGTTAGGCATGTCACTGATCAGAAAGCATTACTGCTATTCATATTAGGGGCCAAAAAAAAAAAACATACGACATAGATTTGCAATGACAATAGACTAGCAAAAAATAGTTGGGATACCGTGACACCCGAAGTTGGCAGCCTCAGGTGGGTAGGGAACTGAGTTTCATTCTTGAATTTCTTGATACCAAAAGTACGCGAAATGTCAAGTTATGAAGGAGATGAGACCAAACTCTCAAGTAGAAAAGGAGAAAGGAAATTTACATGCATGCTTGGAATTTAAAAGGCCCAGTTTGACTAGCAGACAGATGAAACATTCAGGGATTAGTATTCCTGGGACTCGTTATCCAAGACTAGTAAACTCATATAATCCATAGTAGTATGCATTTGATTCACTTTAAGATAAAACGTAGGGTAATGATATCCTTAACAGAAAAGATAACTAGAAATATCTACTAGAATGGCATGGAGGGATTGTGGGGCTATCACTTCAAAATATTTAATCCATTAAAGTATTTTATAATTACAAATTGCCAATGACACATAATTCTAGTTAACAAATTGTTGTAGAATATCTTTTCCCTAAATTAATATTTACACATATTACAATATAAGTATAATAAATAGTACATATTAATATATTATATTATAAAAAGGCAACTCAATGCATCTGGCTCCCACATTACGAGATTTGGGGAGGGTATATATAGTGTAACATGCTATTTTTATGCAATAATAAAAAAATATATTAATATATCATATTCTTATTAATATATAAAAAAGGCAATCTAATACATAAGGCTCCCATATTACAAGGTCTGGGGAGGGTACATAACATTATATTATAGTGCGTAATATTATATTATAGTATATATATTTAATAATATATTTTATATTACATTATATAAATAAGGTAGGATAAGGGCATTTTAGTTTTTATACAACTTATCCCATGTCCATGACCATCTGCCCACCTCCCCCTTGGGACAACATGGTACCATACATATGTGGGAAAAACAATCCGATCTGGATTACTTGTCTGGACTTTTTTTGCAATCAACACATGTAACTCTTCAAGACTATTAATCTAGTTCATCCTCATCCCGCATATCAAATGTGGCCAAATTGTATTGGATTTATAACTCACGTTGTAAAACTAAAGCTTTCTTTATTGAACAATTTGGATTAGTCTCACAAGAAACCCTCCCAACAAAAAAATAAAACAATAACAAAGGCTAAATTAGGTTCCTTTGCGCATGCGCACGTGTTAAAACACTGAATTTGTCCTTGAATATGTTCACTTTACTTCATCTCGAAGGTTTTCTGCATCCCTTTAACTCAAGTCTGCAAAATCTATAAGGAGTGCAACCCAATTCAGACAAAAAAACTTCATTTATAATATTCAACATTCAGTTTGGCCAAACTTTCAGAAGTATTACTCAACAGCGGCAGCATTTACGCAAGCATCCAAACTTTCCTGTTTATAGAGCACATATAAAATTCTTTTGGTTCCATTTTAATATGTTCTCAAAGATATTTATATAAATCCAATGCGACAACTTTCGGAAGTGGACAAATGTAAAGAAAACAGTAAAAGAGGACTACTTTTCAAGCCTTTTGTCTTTTCTGCAATATAACAAGACATACCCAGAATCAGAAAATTAATCATATATGTTTTGTATGTGCAAAAAACAGCCTGCTAAATCATCCCATCAAGAATTCGTTTCCCTAGACAGAAGAAGAAGATGATTTACAGCAAAACAATTACCTTTGAGATGTGGGTACCAAGACTTCTGTGCACACCGCAACATTTTAAGCATATAAACACCCCAATATTGGCTGACCTGAAAATGCAATGTACAATTGATTCTTAAATAAACCAAACTAAGCCTTTTCCCACTAGGTGGGGTCGGCACAATTGATTCTTAAATATCCATATAAAATTATACACAAGAAAAAACATTGATTCAGTACATTTCATATCAAATCCTTCTGCTCAAAACCGGGGAATTGAATTGGGATGATATGTTCAAGATACCAAGAGATATCACGCATGCTGCCAACTCCCAAGATCAGTTATTAATTTTGCATTTTAGTGCACAGCACATTATGATAGTGGAAATATTGACTATTATTGTCAAACAATGATTCATCTCGAATTTGATATTAACACCATGAAAATATTCCCTTATGATTTCAAGGAAATGCTCAAAATTGATTAGAAGGGTCACAGTGAATCTCCAACTTAATGAAACACCACTACCAAGTTGTACTCTCCTTTGCAACAGAATAGATAATTATATAAATGCAATTTAATTCGAAAAAGAAAGGAGTGTGTGTCGCATATATTGAGGCGATAAAGGACATGTATGATAGGAGCTGGGATATCTATACGAATGGTTGGCGGAGAGACTAAGGAATTTCCTATCATAATTGGTTTACACCAAGGCTCAGCGTTAAGTCCGTACTTGTTTGGCTTTGCTTGTCTTAGTTGAAAACTAACTATTAAACATGACCTTACTTACATGAATTTAACGGAGGATATGGTCTTTAATAGATTTGATTGGCGTCGTCAAATCCATATAGCCGACCGAAAAGACTTAGTTTGGTTTGATTTGATTTTTCTACAGCATAATATATATAATTTATCTTTTTCGTTAGTAATGTGTAAGAAAAAGCTCTAGATAAACATATAAGTTTAATGGGTTAAATTGTATAATCCATATATAATGATAGTTTATGTACCTAGGAAGACGATTTTTTAAGAACTTCTTTTTCAACAAGGTGATTTTTGTGACTTGTGATTGTGGGGTTCAAGCCTTCAAGAAAACAAATCTAAAATGAACACAGCAAGTAAAAACTTATTATCCATGGTGAAAATCTTAATTTCACCAATAATATATTGGGAGGGTGAGCGAAGACTTGAGAAAGTTTTGTGGTTTTATTTTGAGAGAAATGGTTTGTAGAGAGTGAGAGAGGGAAGAGTGAAGCAAGTTAAAGAACGCGAAAATGATAGGAAGACGAAGTGTATAATATAGAATGTGAAAAGGTGATGAGTGATGGTATGGGAGAACGAAATCTAAGGGGTGGAAAGAAAGAGAGAGAGATTTGTGGGTTTGTTTTTGAAAAAGAAGAAAATCAATTTTTTGTTTTTTATTAATTTTTTTTATGTGGGCCCCACTATGAAAAGTTAAGAGACTTTTCACTTGTGAAAGGGGGGAAGCAGGGGCATTGATAATGGAGTATTTATTTTTAGTAAAATATAATATATATGTATTGGTGGAATACGAAAGCTAAGGGGGGGCCATGGCCACCCCTGACGTCACTGGCGTCTCGTCACTAATTGGGTCTCATCTGTAGCTACATGAACCTGAAGTGAAAGAACTACAAGAAGACACTACGGCAAAAGCTTGTTCAAACAATCTTGGTGTTCAACCAAGGTGGTTTGAGCCCCTGAGGTGGAAGGTTATTGAAAGGAAAATTGGGTGTTAAGGTTGGTTTTTGATGTCTTCAAGCCCATTCCACTAGATCCTAACCAAACCAAACTAAGCATTTTCCCATAACGTAAGGTCGGCTATATGGATTTGACGACGTCAATCAAATCTGTTAAGGGCCATATCCTCCATTAAATCCATGTACGCCAGGTCATATTTAATAGTAAGTTTCCAACTACTCTTGGGTCTCCCTCTCCCTCTCCCTCTCCCTCTCCTACTTATGTCAATCTCCATATTTTCTCCATATTTTCACACCTTTTAACAGGTGCCTCCATTGGACGCCTTTTAACATGACCAAACCACCTTAGTTGATTTTCTTTCATTTTATCTTCAATTGATGCTATTCCTACTTTTCTCCTAATCTCCTCGTTCCTAATCTTCTCTCTCCTAGTGATCCTGCATATCCATCTTAGCATTCTCATCTCCACAACTGCCATCTTCCGAACATGATTATGCTTTATTGTCCAACACTCTAATCCATTCCACTAGATTCTAAATGGAAAAATATCTTCTCACTCCCAAGTAGCAAAGTAATTTTCCAATTGCTACTTTTTAGGTCAAGCTCTCTGCTTAACCAGTCCCTCACAAAGTAATGATGTAACTCGTAGGTTTAATATCACTCTTTTTTTACAATAAATTAAACCTCAAAAATCATGTCAATATATATATATATATTACTCAACCATCCAACTCTATTATCACTCGTTACATCCAAGTCTCATACGGATAACAACCTAAAATTATGTGACTAATCATAAAAAAACCATTTAAGATCTACACTAAAGTACGTTTACATCCATCAATTATTAATACTAACAAGAATATTCTTGCAAGATAAATAATATGAAAACATCAAGGTGGTGATACTTACGCCCACTTGGGGTCTTGAGCACCACAATCAGCACAAACACGATTATCCCTTTGAAGCAATAGATCTTTTAATCTTCTTTTACCTGCATGAGTAGCATTCATGTATTCCAACCATTTAAGAAATTTTTGGCAATTGAAAAATCTGAGAATTGGGAAGGAACACAGGAGTAGCATTCATTATTGACGATATCAATATCAATAATGCTTGGACCTAAATATATCAATTAATGTCAATATATTGAAATAGATTAGTGCTCAGAAAAAAAATATTAACGTTCATATGGAATGACAATTCTAGTGCTCAGTCATATATTGAACGTTAATTAAATTTCTAGTTTCAATTCTATTGCTTGGAGCACTGTTGATGCTAAAATAAGTCATGCTTGAGCAATTGATGTTCAGACAATTAGTGTTTGATATTTGGTCATGGCCCAGCACAAATTCAATTTAAAATTAATCCAGTTCAAGCAGGAAAATAAAGGTACAATTCCAATCCGGTTAATGCGGGGTTCTGAGCTTTGATATAGTAAAAGGATCGTTTCTGGTTGGTAGGGTTGACCAACTACATTACAATGAGGGCAATTTGGAGGGGAGAAATAAATCAAGGACTCATAGCAGTCCTCTGCTAGGACAAGTAGATATGGAACTCACCACAACTTGAGAGTATAGAAATAGGATGGAAGTGAACACGAACGCCTACACTCTTCAAGAAAGAGAGAAACCAAAAACTCCCTAGTCCAGGCATGGCAAGGTGGGCGGAGAACGTGCAACATACAATAAGATATAAAAGGAAGTTTGAAGGCATTGAAAAAGTATATCTTGCAACAATAGAATAGACTTTGTCTTCCTCCATTGACATCAGAGTTACTAATTTGACCATTGAAGAGACTCCGGACGACCAACCAACATTGGTTGTTGTCTTTGACTGTTCATTATCTTGCAAAGTTTTGGATGAGAGGGAAGATGGGAGGTTGAATACTTGTACAGACAAGACAGGTGAAGAAAATTCCCGTGCACAAAATATAAAAACATGAATTGTTCATATTGAACCAATACTTTGAAATTTTCTTCATCTGAAGTTCAAGATTCATCATTTTCTAATTTGAATTTGTGAGATCAATTCAAGTCACTATTCCTACAATAAATGTGTAAACCATACAGGAATCAGGTTCACTGCACAAGAGTTAACAGTCATTTTTGAGATTGATTGAAAATGTGTCGTGTGTGTGTAGTTAACTGTATGTGCATGTCTTCTAATGTACAAGTGATTTATAAACTATATCCAAAATGGAAAAAACGAATGTATATATCAAAAAGCTAATCAATTGTTATTCTGCGATCCTCGAAGCGGCGTACCAGAGGACGGCCTCCCTAACCCCAACTGTTGTTTACTCATTGCTCAGTTCAAAAGTCACAGATTTACAATCATCCAACAAAACTTGTCGTTCTGAACTGTCAGCACAGAAAGGCCAAAGAAAAATAGAAATAGAAAAAGAAAATCAGTAATAGCATGAAACTAAATGCTAAACAAGAAAGCCAATGAAATATCTTCCAGAAAATAGCTTCCGAAAAATAAATTAGCCTAATTGTTAAATAAATAAATAAATACCATTTAAAGGCATTAAAAAAATTTAAAAAAAAAGAAAAACAAAACAAAAAGAGACCCTATCTCAACTATATAACCATATGTTCAACGAAGTTTAAAAAAAAAAAAAAAGAGTAGAATTCCGGCTCTGTACCCCCACCACCAACAACTATACAAACAAGACAAAATCAAACTCTTCATTCTATGTGAAGGTAACCCAATGCCTTCAAACATTCTCCTATTTTTTCCTTTTTTTTTTTTTTTTTTGGTTCCTATTTCTTTCTTTCTGAGCAAGTCAAAAAAACTCAAAAAGGTGCTAAATTCCGAGCCTGCCATGCTCAAACTCAGCTTGGAACCCCACCAAGACAAGAAAAAATTATTTACATCCCTGGGAAAAAACCAATGCATCCCGAAGCTGGAGAGAAAGTCCCAACTAGTCATATTCCAAATTCAGGGATTTCTACATAATCAAAATCAGAGGAAAGCAGTCTTGAACAAATCAAAACCCCAGCAACCAGTTAACAAATTATCAAACTTCACCAATGCCTCTAAATTAAGCTAAAAACAGAACATCCAAATCATTCCAGATACCAATTCAACCGCATTAAACATCAAGAGAAAAACTAATCAAAACACAATGATAAAATTCAAATAACATCATAGGTAGCGTTGTCACCAAAACAGCAACAGAGATGCTTCAATTCAAGGATTCTAATCGTTATAAAGGCCACGGATCAATGAAACTATTCGTTGAATTCAATGAAAAATGGATATAAGTAAGAAAAGCAATCAAATCAAACTGAAATGAATGAGAGATCTACACAAACCGTTGAATTCACCAGATAATTCAGGAAATCCGAATCTCCCACGTCCAATTCAAAGTCTGCGAGCGAGAGATTGAGATAGAATTGGTTCTTCAACGTGTCTGGTGATGGGAAGTTGGAGACGGAAAGATAGATGAAAAGTGAGAACTGGGAAGATTTGGCAAAGTACGCATTTTTATTTTCTTTACAAATATAAATACACTTTTTGCGCTTTGCTTGAACTTCGAACAAGGATAAAACGATTGGAAAAAAATAGCTTTTTTAGGGTGTGACTGGTTTGGTAATTTTACTGTTTGTTTTTCAACTTTTTTTTTTTAATTAAAATAACTAAAAAATATGTTTGATTTAAATATTATTGCTCTTTGATTAAGAAATTCGAATTAACTTCAACTATGGCTGACAACTAACTAGTAGTTAGTTTCCTATTACTCAATTTTTTTATTTTTTTAAATTATCAAATTTACCTTATTTATTTTATTTTTTTAATCACAAAAGATAAAAATGTTAAATTAATAAAAAATTATTTTTTCCCAATGGCAAAAAAAAGTTAATATTTTTACTTCTCAAATTCTAACTTATGTTTGTGGAATTATAAGTCTGATGTGATATTTATAAATTTTATAAAAAAAAAAATAATAAGACTCTCGTAAAGAACTAGAATTGAGGAGCATAAAAGAAAAAAAATTTCAAACCAAACACACCGTAACTATGTTGGTTATAGATTGAATTAAAAATTCAAAATGAGAATTCCCGTTGTTTGATTGATTTTTAATTATGGAACATGAATTAAGAAATTAATTCTCATATTTGTATAAGTCCAATATTGTACTTGCAAATTTTGTAAGGGGTGGAATTTTTTTTGTAAGATGTTAATTAACAAATTTATTCTTATTAAATTAACCCATTTATAAAACTTGCACTATCATTCACTTATCAAATGTATTTATACATACCAAATATTAGTAAAAAGAATTCTCATTCTAACCCATTAATATATAAATTTCTATTAATAGCCAAACAAAGTTTAAAAATAACATAAAGGTCAATTTCTTTTGAGGAGAATAATTTTATAATTATAGTAAGGTTGGTTTGCAAACGTAAAAATCAATCTTTTCTTTTATTTTTTTAATAAATATAACTAACACACCTAATAACTATAGTTTAAAAAAAAAAAAAAAAAAAAAGAGTTTCAGGAGATACAGTGAATAATATATTACAGGGCTACAGTAATAAAGTGATAAAATGAATGGTTAAAATTTAATTAAGGTACATTAATTTTATCAAATTACATTTATTAATTCATCTCACCTGTATTTATTAATTCAATTAAATATTAAATCCTAATCATTCATTTTAATTCTATAAAAAAAGGCTAAAATTTGAGGGGGAAAAAAAGTCATATAAGATAGAGATAAATTTCAAAAAGTAAAAAATTAGTGTTAGCATCTAAATCAAACCTTAGTAACAAATGATATAAATTAACCCAAAAAAAAAAAAAAACA
>JAVXUM010000030.1:24354014-24366854 GCA_035590655.1 Pouteria glomerata
AGCCACAGAAATTTTTTTAATAGAGGGGAGATTGTGATTTAAGAAAACAAGAGCTTGATGAACATATGACCAATGTTCCCTTACCTAGGCTCACCAGCATCCCCTCTATTGTCTCAGGATTAGCACTTACTGTAGATCCATGAGTCGGTTGACGGCTGTACATATGAAATGACCCCAAGGTCTGCCTCTTGGGGTCTAACAAAGATATGCAAACGGACAGTGAATTAACCAAAACAGATTTTGGTCTTGCGTCCTCCAGAGCATGATGAAATAGTCTTTCTATAAAACTGTGAGAGCAAAAGAAGACAAAAAGAAACAAGCACTTCTCTAAATAATAGGAAACAAGAAGCTGATAACCACCTGGGAACTCCCAAAAACGAGGAAGAAATTTAACACTACCTCGGGCTGGAGATTTTAGCGCCTAGGCCCGGAGGAGCATATCGAGTTATGGCACAAAGTGTTTCTGCTGCATTAGCATGCACTTCTGGAGAACTCTGCAATAAGTAACAAACAAATGCTTTTTATGTGGAATATGCATATACAGTTGCAAAGTGACATGGAAACTATCACCAAAAGCAACCTCAAGAATTTATAAGCATAAAAAGTTAGCCACGCACACGTGGGAAGGTGAAGTGGAGAACCTAAAGCACTGCCCAGCATCATCTCCTTTGACAGTCAATTAATCCCATCAGCCAAAGGAGAATCGCTAATGCGCTCTGGCTAGTGTAACAAATAACAAACACAGATACTTTGATAAGTTAATCATAATGGTCATACATGACAAAATAGCCTGATGCAAGGATTCTATTTCCTCAACTAACAGAAACGTCCACCAGAGAAACCTCTGTTGGACTCCTTTGTGATTGGTTCCAACAGTCTGGAAAGGTCCAATGCAGCACATTAAAATTAAAGAACATTATATAGAGAAGAAAAGATTAAAGAAGAGATAAAAGTGCATTGACAGTGTTCAATCAGCCCCCTTAACCACAAACATTTTCTTTATATCATAGCAAGCTAGGTTTAACCACTAAAATAATAATAATAATCCTTTTTCTTCACACGGAATAACTCAAGAAGTCGTGGTTTCTTTAATCCACTCATTAAAGCTCAAAGAGACCCAACCAATGACAGGCGCAAAGTAATAAAAGATCACAAATTCTCTATTTGTCAGTAGAATGATACAACTTACTGATGAGCTAAACTTATCCACGATCATCTCCAGCACATCTGTGTTTTCTAACCACTGCATTGAGTCCGTGTAATTGCTATAGAGATGCTCATCAGCACCGATTAGACGAATCAAAACCTGTTGAAGAAGGAATATATCAGCAAGGGATGCAAATTCAGGGGAAAACTTTGGAACCAAAAAAAATGCTCAGTTCCAAACCTCCATAATGGATGTTATTCCAATAAGGTCAACCAGCTTGCTGATAATATCCTGATGAGCCTAAATGAAAATATAATTAAGATATCAGCTGCGGGTCATTTACATGCCAAACGGGAAGCATAAAAAATGTAGTGGAAAATATAGTGCATAAATACAGAACTACACCATGCATTTATAATTTGTCACAGATACTACACAATCATAAAACAATGAGACATGGTAAAACATGAACAGGAAATATATGATACATTATATATGGATATCAATTGATTATTTCTCAACGTGGGGATGAAATGGCATAAAAACACAGAAATCAACAAAAATAAAGAAGCAGATGCATAGAGGCTAGGAAGCACGAACTACCGTTGGATATGTGTCAAACTCATTGCTTGCAGCGTCGGATTTTTATCTTCATGTCACCAACTCGTTTTAAACATGTTTTGGACTCACCTTAAAACTTATTTTTGTAATTTCTGTGTTGACTTTTAATCTATAGAATATAGTTTATTATCATTTTGGATGGCATGTAGCTACTGTGTGACTTTTTTTTGCCTTTTAAGTTATGAACACAAGGCTTTTAATTTTAGTTGGAGTTGTATTGCATTAGTTCAATTGTTTTTGAATAAAATATCAGCATCTAAGGCACAAAATAAATCTTTTTGGTGAATCCCCGTGTCTTACAGATTTTCAGATTTTTAGAATAGCCGAATCGGCACCTCTGTGTCATGTTGGTGTCCCAAATCGGTATTTATGTTTCTTGGGGATTAGGTTAAAATCCCCATTATACTTATTCAAGTATACTCACTTACTGTCCATTTTATCTTAAGTTTGGTATATATTAGGAAAAGATTAACAGAATCTCGCCATCAAATGGGTCATTCAATTTACCTCATTGAATTGAAAAAGGGAACAAACTGTTCCCTTATAATTTATTAAATTAGCTGGAAGCCCAAATACCAAATATATCTAAGCCTCTCCCTCTCTCTCTCTCAACACCGATATGGATACAAACATTGACAGAAATACAAGATGGTACAAATATGTTGACAGCAATTTTCAAAAGCTCTCTCTCTCTCTCTCTCTCTCTCTCTCTCTCTCTCTCTCTCTCTCTCTCACACACACACACACACACACACACACATGTGAACCATAAGATGGATATTTGAACTACTGCTAGTACATAGATAAGCTGCAATGACATTGAGGCCACTTATTTCTATGTTTGCTCTTCTCTTTGCCTTCTTAATATAGGAATTGCATCCATTAAAACCAACATTGTGTGGCTTTTACCTGAATTATAAAATTGAAAACTATGAACACACACACATAAACATGCATGCAATAATGCATATAAAGGAATAACAAAACCATTATGCCACAATCACTCATAAATTCCTCATGTCAGATAATTTGATATATGTTGTTAGGCCCATTACTAAGAGCTTATGTTTTACCCCCTATGCTCCCTCTCGGCACACAGCCATTATAAATTACTGTGCACTCAATGAGACATTTATACACAAAGGAAGGGATAGATAGCTTGATATATATTATTGGGGTTATTTCCTAACAGCTTAAGTTTCGGGGACAAATGCAAAAAAAAAAAAAAAAGTACATTTTTCCCTGGTAAAAGGGCAGAACATCTTTTGAGAAATCAAACTCATTGGACTTACTTGAACAAAACTCAGGAAAGGAGCAGTCTTCCGCAACAGCAGGCATATGACAACCTAAAATATATAAATCAAGGGATAAAACACCAACATAAAATTAATTAGTTAGAAACTAAAATAAATTGTATAATAACAACCTATCATTCAAAAAGAAATGAATGATTCTGCCGTCATTATTATTATACATAACTAGCATAAAATATAATAATAAAATAACTCACTGGGGAAAAAAAAAACAACGAAATACCTTGCTGAAGTAACCAGCCAGGAGTGTACTATGAGAATGTTCAGGTTCTATGAAGGAGAACAAGAAGTCCATCAACTGTCAAACCAGCAAAAGTAAAACAACTCATTGAGCAATCAAAGTTTTGAGGAAAAAAATGTAAGAGGAAATTAAACCCTTAACTACTCACCTCTTCATCCTCCACCAACGCTTTGAGTATGATATCAACTTCACAAGTAAAAATCTCACAGGCAACAAAAGGGAACCTATGCACAAAATCAAATAACTTATGTGTCTTTCAAGTCCAGGGGTAAAGATACAGTGAATCACAGATTCAACATAGAATGCATCCAGGTTTAAACACCTACTTAAAAGTTCGTCTTTTCTCCGCATCCTCAGGACCTTCTTCCACTATATATTTCAGAAGTTGTTCAATCTGAGCCCTTTCTCGCAAACTGCAAAGGAACATGATGAATAAATCACATAGCAAGGTCATATACAAAATTTTGCTTGCTGAAGTACGCATCAACCTATGGCCCAAAACAAAATTACAAGAAAAATTATAACCAACCAAAGGGGAGTGCACACAAACACACACACACACACACACAAAGGGAACCTGTTAATAGCTCAAGGGATTTAACAACAATAAGAAGTGAGAACCATAAAGAAATCCGCCCTCCACAGAGAAATCACATTACAGCTACAAGAATTCAAATAACAAGTTGCAAGGCACAAAATCAAGAAGCTTCAGCAACCATCCAGTGATTTGGGAGGCATTGGAAATAAAATTCTATACAGTGTCCGCCTAGTTAAACCTTTGCATAGATTTTGTGTACCGGTTGCACCCCCTTGATGCAATTTTTAATCAACTTTTATTTTTAAAAAATAAAATCAAATTAAATACACAAATAAGCCTACTAAAAACTGTAATGTCTACTTAAATTTGCATCTTGTATCACAACTCTAACCTAGGGCACCCACTCCACAAGGCTCTTGCCTATGCAGGATCAGAGAGAAGCAATATATGCAATCTTACCCCAGTAACTGGAAAGGTGAGCAATGATATTTTCTTTTGCTCATTCAACCTTTTTCTGTCCGGCTGGGGGAGGGCACTAAGAAAATAAACCTCCTTTAACCATCCAAACAGGACCAAGGGCAATAGGTCAAAAACAACCCACATATAAACAAGGATTCATTAAACTTTACATCAGTCTAGTATCTCTCTCTGCATTTCAAATCCAATCTCAGTTGAGTTAAGTTTGGATGATTTACTCAAACTCTTAATGGATACCAGCCACACCAGCTTCTTTTTCTTTTAAATAAAGTACTTATCTAGTATAAAAGAAAATGCGGCAAGGGGAAACCAGCTGTATACACTACAAGAAAAATGGAAAACAAAGGAAGCCTAAAATGGCCTTAAATAGTTAGCACCTTCATTCAGCAGTATGCCTCAAACAATATATTGGGTTTCAAAAAGCATGGAAGCCTCTTATCACTCCTAAAAATACTAGACGCTGGTAAAAATATTTCTGTGATCGACTGCAAGCCCACAAGACTTGAGCCCCTCCAAAAAGTCAACCTTTCAACCTTGTCAGCAGTAAACATCCCTTGGCTTTTAAAAGCAATAGCAAGTAGCCCTCTTGCAATTTCTACCTACTTTTTGGGTCAATCTAATCTACATACTTGTAACAAAGTACAGTTCTTTCAAGCATTCCTATGTATTTGATGTCCGTCTTGAAAATTCCCTCCAAGGCTGTCAACATAATTGAAAAACTTATCAGAGATTTCTTACGTGAAGGACCAGGGGACGGAAACAAAGATCATCTTATTAAATAGAAAATCACATCTCTTCCTAAGACCAAGGGTGGCTTAGAGGTGGCCAATATTGCTGCTAGAAACAAAGCAATTTTTAGGAAAACAGTCAGACAGTTTCCAACGGGATGTCATCCTTTGCAAACCCCACCTTTAAAGTAGATAACATGACTAGAAGGTTCTGAAAACAAACCAACTCCCAATCGTTAACATTTCGACAAAGGGCAATATTCCAGACTGCGTTCCCACCTACCAAGGAAAAATACTATAACACAGTAACCTCCTTCTGCCAACTCAAAAATATCTAGAAAAATATCCCACAACCTCCTTCCAACCAACCATGGTTGACTCCAAAATCTAACCCATTCCCTTCAACCGACTTCAAATGATAAAAACTTCCAAAAGTTATTCTATCAATTTCGAATGCCATTATACAGTCTTGATCCATGGGCTCTACTACTATTCTGAGAGACCATCCACCCCATGATATCCCAATTCTCTCCATCAGAGTAACTATGGCCCCCTACATATAAATAAAATTTCTTCCAACCTGAAAGAAAATTGAAAGGGTGACCATGAAGCATATGTTTATTAGCTGGTGACAGAAAAATTATAATCTTTTAGGCCTTAAGCAATAATAACCATTGCAACCAAAGGAAGCAATGTACCAATCTCCCACCATCTACTCAACCTCCTCATACAAAATCAATGACCTAGACAGAAGGTTAGATCTTCTATTATATGATTGTTACAACAATTTATCTCTGTATATATACAAAATTTATGCCTATACCTATATAAAATCCATACAAGTGGAAGTTAAAAGGTCGAAATATAAAATCAAGAACATCATCAAAACAGCCTCAAGCATTATTATACAATCAAGCACCAAACAGCAGCACATACTATATCAAACAATGGCAAGGAATCTTGCTCACAACATGGTCCAGCCATGGGAACTGTCCTTGGAAGCATAAGTAACATGTTGTATTAACCAATCATTGCTTGAACACACACAGAAAGGGAAAAAAATGAGAAACAGCTAAATGATAAATAAGATATTAGCATGGGAGTGAATTAGGAATATTCAAATAAATTCAACTAAAATGCTTTTCAAATTTTAGCAACTTAAAAGTGATGAAATATAAGCATTTGGCCAATCATACAAATTGATAAGGCGGTTATTAAGAGCTTTGCATTCTTGAATTATTTCATCCTCATCAAGAAGCTCCTCCAATGTAAAGTTTTCCTTATCCATAATTGTCTCCACCTGCCATGAACATAAAGAAATCAAAAAATACAATGGTAGGCAAATTTAAATTAAAATAAGTATTTATATTACAAATTCCACAGAAAAACATCTATTTGCTTGGGAATGAAATCCTGTCTCCCCTCCCCCCCCCCCCCAAAAACCTTTAATGGCATTCAAATTTTGGCATACCAATCAACAAAGATAGTCAAATTCCAAAACAACAAACTGCAGAAAATTAGCAGTTGTAATTACAAAACAATAGCCCTAATTCTCCGAATAGAAAAATATAAATGTACAAGGAGATACAAAAGAGCTCACAAACGCAGCGCACACAAAATTAAATTTTGCAATGTGTTTAAGGACCATTTTTCCGAGCCTTGAATCAAGGCTTAAATATATAAGCAGAAGTTACATTGGGTTTATTAGGTTATTCATCACAAGCCAATGCACAATCAAGGATTTAGTCCTGTGGTACCTGGCTCCTAAGGGCTACACCTTATCTGATCAGGCTCTAATTTCTCCTATGATTCCTGAAGTGACCCCATCATGTTTCTTCCTAATTTATTGAATTCAATTTCATTTGAATGTTGTTTAACTTCTATAATGCCAATATTTTCATTAACCAAAACACGTAATTCCGATTTTAATTTACTTCCATGACCTTTTTCTCTTGATAAAATAATCTTTAATTTCTATGTATAATCATCACAAAATTTTTGTAAAGCAAATAAGAAATTGTGAAAATTGAGGGTTGGGAAGTGCCAAAAAATTATCATTTTTGATATCTTGGATTAACTATTCATGCAAATGGAGGGACTTAAGAGAAGTTGAGCAGTTAAATGGAAAAATGTCTTGAATGTTTTATATGACTAGTTAAATGGACAAGTGTCTCAAGTGTTTTATATGACTGGTTATATGGACAAGTGTCTCGAGTGTTTTATAGGATGGTTATGAGACCAATTGTGTTTTATGATACAGTGTTTTTGAGCGATTAAGAAATAACACTCTCGTAGGATGAATATAGCAAAAATGAGTATGTTAAGATAGATCTATTGTAATACAAGAAAATAAAAGATAAAATAAATATATCCAAAAGAAAGTTGAAATGGTACTAATAGAAGAGAAATTAAAAATGATTTGGTCATATCCAACATAAAAGTAGGGATGCACCAGTATGGAAGAGTGGGTTGATTCAAGTAGGAGTAAAAAAGATAAGAGGTAGACCCAATATTAAATGGACTGAAAGTATGAGGGAAAACCTAATTTCATATTATCTCACAAAAAAAAACATGACCCATAACAAACACTAATGCAGGAAGAGGACTCATGTCACTTACCACAACTAGTCTATGACTAAGACTTTATTGTGTTGAATTGAGTTGCAAGTAAATAAAAAATGGTCTTCACAAAAAAAATTTAATTAAAAATACCATCAAGGGATGTTACAACCAAAAAAAAAACCTTTTGTATATAGCTGTCAAAGAACAACACAAATCAAGTAACCCCCATAAGTTCTATGGTGTGTAAAAAACTAAGTAAATCCAACTCTTTCCCCCATGCAACCAGCTTTTCATAAGGCCCAAAAAAAGCTCTTCAATACATACAAAGAAGTTCCCTAGTCTAAAAAAATCTCCCATTCCTCTCAACCCCAAACAACCCACGTTAAACGAAAAGGAATTAAGTGTCAAGCCTTCTTTATGCTCTTCAGAATTTTAGCTCCCCACCACGCCTAAAACAGCTGTTGTTCCTCCCTCAGAGATTTAATGCATCCTCAAAAAAAAAAGTCAAACCCTAAAATTGCCCAACCTAAGAACAATCCACAAAAGGGTATTAATAAACTCCCCGTCAACTTTACAGAGACAATGTCGATTCACCAAGATAGTCCTTTTTTATGAGTTTGCTAGCTGCAAGGATTCTATTGTGCAACATGTAACGAAAAATTAAAGTGGCCTTTTTATTTTTTTATTTTTTTTTTGGGGGGCAGGGCACTTCTCCAAATACTTGTCCACGAAAATTCCCCTTTCCAAAGTCTCCCAATGGCCAATAATAAGATTTAACCTCAAGACAACCAAATTTAAAGTATTTTAACTGCAACCTATCCTCCCCTTCCCCACCTTATACCTTAGAGAAGCAAAGACTAAAAACAAGTCTAGTGAAGTTATCCATCTCCCAGCCCCAAGTATTTCTCTGAAGCAATAGATTCTAGATAACAAAAGTCTACAACACAACCATTCCTTCTAACTGCCAAATCACAGTTAATCACAATTGGGTATGCCTCTCGCAAGCTTTAGTCACCGATCTAGGGGTCATTTCAAAAATCAACTTGATCACCTTAGCCCACTTCGAACAAAATAGACGATGAAAAAGCACCCCAGGCACCATCTCCCTCTCCACAGACTCATTGCCTATTTCACTTCCTTAGTGGTCCACTCCCACTCGTTGGACCATATTTAACCGCCAAAATCTCTCTCCACATCTTATTCCTCTCACAAGTGAATCTCCAATGCCACTTCCCCAAAATTTCTTCATTTAGCATAGTTAGCCTACTAATCCCCACTCCTCTTTGCTTCAATGGTTTGAACACTATCTCCCAAATAACCAAGTAAAATTTAAGTTTCCCCCAAGACTCCCCAAAGGAAATCTCGTTCCAATCTCTCAACAACAGTGGCACCTTAAAAACAAACAAAATAAATAGGCATTCTTAAGCTCAGTTTGGTTTGTCGATAACCTCTAAAAACCTCCAAAAATTATTCACTTTTTATCTCATTGCAAAAATTATGAATTCACAATTTATCTCATTTTATCTCACTTTTTACCACTCCAAACACACCGTTAATAAGATACTTTTGATAAGCACAATTATGCCCCTTTGAAAGATAAACCCTCTTCCAACCCATAAATTTTCTATTATACTTGTAATTATGCCATCTCACCCTCTTTTGGCTTTAAAACAAGAACCCAAAAAGTAAGTTCCAAATATATAGTAGGAAGATGACTAAGTTTGTATCCCCAAATGGTTGATAGTCCACTCACATCATGGACCTTATCTAATGGGATCAATTCAGATTTTCTAAGGTTCACTCTTAGGCTGAACACCACTTCAAAACACAACAAGACACATCTTAAATGGAACTAATTATGTTTTCGAGTTTTACCAATCTAAACTATTATGGTATTTAATGGCTAAGATATTGTAAATCACATTTCATGTCATTTATTGTTTCTCTTCTATTAGAATTCATTGGTTTTCACGTCCAGCTAAATATAAATGAGGAATCAAAGTCTTACACCTCATCTCATCAAAAAAAAAAAAAAAAAGCGTCTCACTTAATGCTTTCACCTCATTGCACTATGTGACAGGTGTCATATTATTGATCACTGTATATATTTTAATATACAACTTTCTGATACATTTTCCACACAACAAAATCATGTTATATTGCCTTTAGCAATTGACTACCATGCATTCACTATCGCCTTGTCAGCTCCCAACATCCAATTTCTTGTCAACCCACAAACTTTAAGGGTGTAATGAAATTACTGAAATGCACTCTTATTGGATAAGGGGAGGAAGAATTTGGTTATTGCAAATTAGATGACCAAAACAAGAAAATAACCCAAAGTAGAGATGTCATATTTGATGGAAAGGTAATGTACAAACACAAAGATGCAACATCCTCTAATAAATCATCTCAGATTGATCATGTGTATGTTGAGGTGGATAATGGTGATAATTGAAGTATTGCAAAGGAAGCAGTTGAGACTTCCCAAACAAAGGGACCTATTCATCTCCTACTAAAAAGCTTAGAAGAACTACTAGACGTCATGTGCCAAACAGAAAGTGCATGAATTACTTATTGGTGACTGATGGAGGAGAACTTAAATGATATGATGAGGCATGTCAGGTGGAGGATACGAGCAAGTGAGGACTTGCTATGAAAGATGAGATGAAGTCTCTCACCTCTGACAAAGCACAAGACCTAGTTAAGCTACCACATGGAAAGAAGGCCCTTCACAACAAACAGGTGTATTGAGTGAACGAGGAGTAAAGAGTTTCTAAAAGACACGCAGCCTGGTTAGTAGTCAAAGGCTTCCAACAGAAGGAAGGGATTGATTATACTCATATCTTCTCACAAATCATAAAGCTGACCACAATTCGATCAGTTTTAAGTATTATTGCAACAGAGGATCTGCATTTCAAGCAGTTCGATGTAAAAACTATATTTCTACATGGTGACTTAGAAGAGAAGATTTACATGCATCAACTCAAAGGTTTTTTTAGAAAAAGCTAAAGAAAACCTTGTATACAGATTGAAAAAGAGCTTGCATGATTTGAAACAGGCTCCAAGGCAGTGGTACAAAAAGTTCGATGGGTTCATGCAAAGTAATGGCTACCACAACTGCAATGCTGATCATTGTTGCAATATTAAGAGATTCAAGTCCAGTTATATTATTTTGCTATTTTATGTTGACAACATGTTAGTAGCCAGAGCAAACGTGGACGAGATGAGGAGATTGAAAGAGCAATTATTCAAGGAGTTTGACATTAAAGACTTAGGTGAAACAAAGCAAATCCTAGGAATGAGGATCGCTAGAGACAAGAAAAATGGGACTTTGCAGTTGTCTCAAGCCTAAGTACACTAGTCAAGTATTGAAGAGGTTCAATACGAGTAATGATAAGGCAGTTAGCACATCACTGTCCAGCTATTTCCGTTTATCCAACGATCAATATCCCAAGGCAAAGGAAGAAATAAACCTCATAGCTAAAATTCCATATGCTTCAGTTATTGGAAGTTTAATGTATGCCATGGTTTGCACA
This sequence comes from Pouteria glomerata, assembly GCA_035590655.1. Classification (NCBI taxonomy): domain Eukaryota; kingdom Viridiplantae; phylum Streptophyta; class Magnoliopsida; order Ericales; family Sapotaceae; genus Pouteria; species Pouteria glomerata. Next base: position 24,365,181 of record JAVXUM010000030.1, read on the forward strand.
ATACCCGACACTGGGCATGTAGTGGGAGCAATTAGTAGATTCATGTCCAATCCTAGAAAGATACATTGGGAAGCAGTCAAATGGATATTGAGATACCACTGCTACTAAATGCTTACACTTTGAAAGAAGTGAGCTGAGGCTTCAAGGCAACATTGATGCAGATTTTGCCAATGAGATAAATCATAGAAGAAGCACTACTGGTCAAGTTTTTACCATAGGTACTACTGCATTTAGTTGGATTTCTCGAATACAAAAGGTCATTGCTTTATCCACTATAGAGTCAGATTACATAGCTGTGACATAGGCTAGCAAAGAGATGATATGGTTACAAGGTTTGTTGGCAAAGTTGGGTATCAAGTAGGAAAAGAATGTCTAATGGATTGACAGTCAGAGTGCTTTACATTTGGCAAAGAATTCAGCATTTCATTCAAGAACCAAGCATATCAGGCTTCATAATCATTTTGTTAGATCTCTCTTAGAAGATGGAGTTTTAACACTTGATGAGATCTATGGTAGCAAAAATCCAACCTACATCGTATCAAACATAACTAAGCTGATATGGTGCCTCCATCTCTAAATGGGAGATTGTTAAGTGTGTGTGGAAATAGAAACCAAGTGGGAGATTGAAATGATGAGCCAAAAACCATCACCCATGCGGGTGGAGCTGAGCCCTTCCACCGAAAGCCACCAAATACCAAAGGTGGATTTTGCTTACTCCATATTTTGTGGGAACTTGTTTCCCTCTTATTTGTGTATAAAAAGGAGATAGATAAAATGTGTGCTAAGCAAGGACAAGAAAAAGAAAATTAGATTAAAGAGAAGAGAGAGCTGGTAAGTTGAGAGAATAAATTATGCGTTCATTATCATAGTTAAGCTCGGGCTCCTCTCCTCGGATGTAAACGGTTGCCAAACCACATTAGATTTTGCGTTTTTGTGCTTGTGATTCTTTCTAGACACGTATTGATCCTATCATTTACAATGTCATCCATCTTCTGAAAGGATATTAGAAACCATATATGCAAACCTAACCCGAGCTATGTATACTGTTGCATTGAATTATAGTAAATTCAACTGCATGCTCCAACAGAAGCAAGTTCAAAACTAATTTAATAGTAGATTTTCAATATTTTTAACTATACAAATCAAACTAGTTAAAAATCAAAGCCACCACTGAACAAAGTATAGAATTCAAAAGTGTACTTTGTTCGCCTCTCTATCCTTACATTTCCTCAACGGCCAAACAGATGGTAAATTAACACCTCCATGCACTTCACATTAATTTCAATATTCACAAGAATTGAAGCCAATAAAAACAAGGAAAAAAAAAAAACGAATCGAAAGAGACAAATGAGTACTCACCGGAGACGCAGTGGACAAACCCGCCATACGCCAAAACATCTTGAGTGGAAAAAAGAAATCGCCTCCACGGAATCGTTAAAGATTCAGATCCACGGAAACCCCGACGCCTCAACCACGCAACCCTCCGCTAGTCGCCGAAGATCGCTGACAAACGGAACCCTAGAATTTGAGACGTCAAACGAAAGTGGATGCTGACGAAGAAAAATGAATCTGGTGAGGATAAAGAGAGATCAACACATTGAACAAACCCTAGATTTGGATTCGATGGATTCAGGATGAGAGAGAGGGGGGGGAGCCTGAACAAACCAAAATGCC
>JAVXUM010000030.1:24368009-24383966 GCA_035590655.1 Pouteria glomerata
CATATATATAAAAATAACTCAATTAAATACAACAAAAGGGTTAATGTTTTGAATCAAGACATGAGGGCATGCAAGATAATTTTTAAAGTAGGTATTCATTCACTTCAAATGAATTATATTTATCCTATTTTACTACTAGTATTTATCCATGCCTTTGGCATGGGAATGAAAATTAGTAGCAACTGTTGATCTGATTTATATAATAACAACCGTTAATCTAACACATAAATGTCAAATCAATATTATAAAGGAAAAGAGAATCCTAGTGATACCAAAAATCTCATAAAGCTGATTTTTTATGAAATTTTGATTTATTTTTTTAATTAATAACTCTTAACTATCAATAATCACTCACCGTTTAAAAGTGATGTGTAAATAATTTTTCGATTTTTGTAAGTTATTTAAATATTTTTACTCTTTTATTTTTTTTATTTTTCTTAAATGCTTTTCAAGCATCCACTATTCTTTAAATATTCATTTATTTTATTTAAATGTCTTTTAATTACTTGCCATCTACTTAAATATTTTTAACTAATAATTATTCATTATTTATTGTTTAAGATAATTTTTAAAATTTTTTAAATAAAGTAAAATTTAATTAAAAATGTGCCTCTTCCAGTACTAATAGTTAAGCCACCTTCTTGTAGGCCATCTCTTTTTAGGCCATCATTTGGTTTGTTAGCCGGGCTTTACAAGGGAGGTTGACCATCTTCTCGCGGGTGTTAAATATACATATATATAGTCACATATCAATTTATCCGCAGACACTCTATTCATCTACAGACACCATATTTTAATAAAGAATATATACAGTAACTCTCCAAAGAGAAGGAAATGTAAAGTGATTTTGAATAAAAAATCTTAAAAATTAATTTCCACCCCATTGTAAAAGAAGTCGATGCCGACGCCCTTACTAGTAAATGGTACCTAAATGCAGAATAACATAGAATGAGGCATAACAAAAGCAATTAATGGAAAATTTTCTCCATTCATCAGTTGGCATATCATCCTTTACTGTAGAATTCAGAGACATTCCCCCAGCAATTTTGCTGGACAAAAATTATCATTATCAGAATGTAAGGCAATAAATGGTATGGGGCACATGCTAGCTACACCACAAGTTCCCCAATATAGGGTAAGAAAAACTAACTCTTGTACAATAAAAAGTAAAAATACATCACACCTCACTTATCCCTACAATGTTTTTTGTTTAAAGACATTATACAAGACAATATTGAGAATCATACCAAAATGTAAGAGAGAACCCTAGAAAAATCTTCTTTAGCTCTGCAACATTCTCAGCTACCAAACACCACGAGTCCAATAAGAATAGCAGATTTATCATCGCCTTCTGAAGAAATAAAAACGTTAAGTCAGTAGCATCACCTACGTGTTAGCATCTGCCTCCAAACTATGCCTCTTCTTCTTTCCCTCCCCGTGCCTAGACCTTCTAGGTGCCTCATCCTCACTTTCACTCTCGTCATTCCTGAAGCTATTTCCACCACCAAACTGGTCACCTTGTTGATTTCTTACTCCTTGCTGATATTGCAATTCATCATCTGCTCCTGAACCAGCCATCTCTTGACCCTTGCCTTGATCTGAACCAGCACTGTATCTGTCATTCTTATCATTAGCTGGTCCCTTCGGATCCCTCTTAAATGAACGGAATGAGTTCTGCGAAGTCTGTGATGGTGGTGGTGGAAACATTGGGGGCATACCAACTGGCCGACCAGCTCTTGCTGGGGCGGCAGCTCCAACTCCCATACCACCCATAAAAGGTGCTCGCCCTGGACCCATCATCATCCCAAATCCACCAGCTGGTGGTCGGCCATGAAACATCATGCCAGATCCAGGACCTGCAAAATCACCAGGAAATCTTGGCCCATAGGGAGCAAAAGGGCGAGGACCCACACCAAAAAGATCAGGCATTGGAAAACTATCAGGTGGAACAGCTCCGTAAGAAAATCCATCACCACCCATCATAACAGGGGGAAAGCCCCGCATCCCAGGAAGAGGTCTGGCTCCTCGCGCTAAAGGCATATGAGGAGGCCACATCATTCCCCTGCCCCTACCTCTTCCTTGAGCTGCTGCGCCAAAAGCTTGACCATAGCTCTCGTCTTCTTCCTCACTTTCTTCCTCTTCCTCTTCTTCATTGTCCTCAAATGGCACAATATCTGGGTTCTCAGTTCCACTGTCTGGATTGACTCCCTTTGCTTTTTCCTCTTCTCGCTTTGATTCTGCCGCAAGTGAGATTGCCTGGAATTGAAAAGAAATTGCAAATAGATTCTAATCCAATAAAACTAGAATTTACAGCATGTAACGTTGGAACATATCATTAGGTATTTGAAAAGACATTGCAAATAGATTATCATCCAATAAAACCAGAATTTACAGCCTGTAAAGTTGCAACATAGCATTCAATATTTTCTGTCTTCATTATCTTCAGCAATAGGGTTCTTAAGCAGTAACACCTGGTGAATGAATCCTACCAAACTTAAGCAACACACTGAGAGCCCTAAATACAGAAACGGGAGCTTCTCCAAGAGGAATCTACTACGAAAAAATAACAGCCCCAATATTAATGATTCATGATCAAGATGGAATATATTTGAAAACAAAAACAAAAACAAAAAACAAGCCAGGGAAACACAAAAACCGTAACAACAAAAAAAAATTCTTCCCTAGCTTCAATTAATTGTGGCAATCAATGAGTTTAGAATCCAATTAACCAAGGATCATCACCATTTTCTTCCTAGGATTCAACCTTAACTTCATTTATATGTGCAAGAAAGAATCACATGCTTGCTTTAAATTTTGTCAAACAAAGCCATTTATATCAACAGGAGCTGCCACCAATAATATTGAAATAATTTAATTTCATCTGCGGCACATTGAAATGAGGTCCGAATAGCGCCATCTTTAGTGTCCACAGAGAAATCAATTAGACAGTTTTTCCATAGAAAAAGTGGTTGTAAGTGCCCCTGACAATTTGGGAAAAGCCCATAAATTCCCCTGCAAATTTGCTTCACATATCCGGTTTGAATTTGATTATGAGAGTAGGATAAATGCAGATATTCTTAATTTTTTTGGACAACCCAAAAAATATATATTTTCTAGTAATAACGCAGGGTCCTTTTCCAACTCTTAAAAGAATAACCGAAAGCAAATATTCAGAGAAAAAAAATATACATACCATGAGATCGCTGTCAGGCTCAAGGTAGAGAAGGGACGCCAATTGCTCACCAATAGAAGGCTCCAGCTCCTGGCAATCTCTGCTAATCTGCAGTTATAAGAAGAAAACAATACTCGGGGTTCATCACAAGATTTGGCTACAGAATAACAAGAACCAGAAATAACAATGAACATGTACCATTTTCCAATGAGAATGATGTGTGTAATGAAATGGTTTATATGAATTGATAAGGATCAAATATTGTATATTTAAGACTATAATTTTCAGCGTTTCCACATAATTTCCTTGCAAACTATATTTGATTTGAAATACTTATTTGACATTGAGTTACAGGTTTATTTTCAGGAAAATCGGCTTAATTGGAGGTTTTGGAACTTCGGAGGGCTAGGGATTGATGGAGAGTACAAGATCCCAACAACAGTGGCACTGCATATTACCATTCAGACTAAACCATTACATTACTATCAAATTCAAAGGTGAATTTATTTTTATTTTTGATAAGTTCAAATGTGAATTTAAAGCTATCAAATCATAATCTAGGAAAAAAAATTCATCTTCCTTCTAAAAAACAAATGAAGATTAAAGCAAATTTACATGCTTAGAAATAAGCTCACTTTTCACTGGAAGTGCAAAAATGAAGCATAAGAATGTGTATGCGCATCATGCTGAAGTTTAGTTCAAATCACTGAGTCAATGGTTTAACCACTTGATCCTTAACCCAATCTCTTACATAAGTTACGTACTGAATCAGTTTAAATGGCAGTTCCAAATTCTTAACATGTGGAAGGAAGCATTTAATAGACTCCTGCCAAAATATAACTTCTACATGCAAGCTCAAACTGTTGCAACTATGAATAGGAAGGAGAACAATAAAACACACAAGACATTAGCACTGCCGACTAATATTGAAGGGAACAACAAACACTCAAAGCCCAAATTAGTACCTTCACTGGTAGGTTCTCGTTATACGGGTTCCTCAAATGACGAGTTTTGTGAAAGGACAATTCACAAAGCTGCATATAAGATATTGTGATTAGTCATACCATCATAATGATCTTATGATTTACCAAACAAATAAATTAATTTACAAATGCATTTAAGATGTGCTTCATTCTCTTTACTGGATAATCAATATATTCAAGTAAGAAGGAAAATAGGAAAATAGGGCAAGAAGAAAAAAAATGGTATACTGGATACCATTTCAGTGACTCATATAGATGAAATTCATAAAATCTAACTGAAAGCAAAAGAATTAAAGAAAAAATCCTGAAAAATATTTTTTATTTCTCTTTCTATCATCACTCAAAATAGCATAACATACTTCTGAAATATCCTATTATTATTAATGCAACAAGTCCCAGTCTGCTCCCTCTTTCTCAAATTTAAAATTAAAACCTGAGTCATTTTTTCACCACATCCCTGACAGTAAGCCATAACAGAAAAGGGACTTATAATTGCTACAAACACAGTTGAGTGAATGACAAACTTAATATGGTTGCAGATTCAGGACAAGAAACACCGAAATAAATTCTAAAAGCCCAAACTAACACATTGGTTGAGGAAGGTACCTTTAACCATTTCACAGAGAAATTCCGACCATAGTGTGCCGTTCCATGCGCATACTTCCAGTTTCCTCCACCAACAGAGCCACCAATTTTAGATGTCATTTTTGCACAACCCTACGAGATCATGAAGACCAATTCATAGGCAACACTTCTTATAAAACAAAAGCTAAAAGCCCTTGTACAACAGAATTCTTTTAAAACAAAGCAAGCTGTGTAGAACCTGTTGACGTAGAACCATGGTGATCTAGAGTTGATAATTTGCACAACAAACTACATGATCCAAATCCAAAACCTACCTGGAAATGTCGAGTCCGGTTAACTGAAAAAATCAAGATAACATTTTCCACAGAATCAAAAGCCTCATTCAGTTTAGCCTCATTGCTCCGTTGAGTTGCCCATACTCCTTGTTGTACAGATAATTCCAAATTTTCACGATTGCAACTTTTGACAATAAAATACCTATATTTCCGTGTATGAAATGGAATAAATAAATCGGCAACAAATTCTTAAGAGTAAAAGAACAGAAGGTGGTATATCTAGGAGATATATCAACAAGTACAGCTTGAAGAATCCATCACTAGAACAGGATGAAAAAACCATGTTGTTTATAATTAAAATACTTGGCAACTCAGCTCAACTAAGTCTTAGCCCCAAACTAGTTAGAGTAGGCACAGTTAAAATAATTTAAAAGATCAAATTCAATAGGCATCATAAACAATGGTTTAACTTCTTGCCCTAACATTAAATCTGAATCAATACAAAGCTCACACATCATGACCCCCAAATGAATGCAGTTTTTTTTTTTTTTGGATAGGCCTCCAAAAAAAACAATTAGACCTCCACATGCTCAACAAATGCCAAAAAAAAATAAATAAATGCAAGTTCTGATTTCTACCCCCGACAGCCAATTATACAAGGCAGATAAAAGATTGCTTTTCAATCTATATAACAGAACTTCAATAGCTGGAAAAACTCTACAATTCCTCTCCCACCAATGAGCCAATTTATACAGAAAGGAACCAAACGCCAAAATTTTCTCTTCCTTTTTTGTAACACGAAAGCCTCACCATACATCAAGAAACTGCTTTTTCTTCAAAGGAAAAAACCAATGCATACCATAATTTAATAATACCAACTTACACACCTCCTTTGTCCATAAACAATAAATAGAAAGGTGATTAATGGATTCATTGGTTTCAACACATATTCACCATAAATCTACTCCTCTTAATGACATTTTCGATGGCAAACTTCTTTCCATGAATCATTCACCAAATAGAAAATGACACTTTTGGAAGGTGATCAATACTTTCAAATGCATTTCCAGGGAAAAACAATGTTACCACCACCAGCCAAAGCATTATAGAAAGATTTAAACTCAAATTAACCTAAAAATGTCCTGATTTAGAGACCTCCATCTGAAAACAACCTCCCCTAGAAAGATTGAGCCATGTGAAAGGAAAAATTAAAGTGTGGAAAAAGAGATTTTTGGAGATATGAGGGAAGAGGAAAAATCAAAATTCTGAAAAGATTAGATGAATTGGATACTAAGGAAGTAAATGAGGGTCTTGGGGAAAATCTCAAAATAGAGAAGGTAGAATTGGAAACAAATTCAATGTCTATTTAAAGAAGAAAATCCTGTGGTATAAGAAAGCCAAAAGTAAATGGCTGAAAGAGGCGGATTACAATTCAAGGTTTTTCCACATAATTGCTTAAGGGAAACGGAGGAAAAAAGTTGAAGTACAGAATGAAAGAGGAGAGATTTTAAGGGGTGATAATAAGAACGTGGATGAATTCTATTCTATCTTCTTTAAACTCTAGACTGCTGAGAATATTTATAAACTTATAATTGAAAGATTAAATTGGAAGTTGAATCTTCAATCAGTTCAACCCTTCACTTTAGAGGAGATTAGGAGTTCTATTATTGAATGCAATAGAGAAAAAAATCCAGGACCAGACTTAAAGCTCTAGGGCCAGATGGCTTCAGGCTAGCTTTATTTCAATACTGTTAAGAAAAAATTAAAACGAATATCCACAAAATTTTTGAGGAATTTTACAATAAAGAGATTATCAAAAGATGCACTAATGCCTCTTTCATTCGCCTCATTCCCAAAAAAGAAAATTCTCTCAAGGTTCAAGAATATAGACAGATTAGTTTAATGTCCACTCTGTACAAAATCATTGCGAAGGTTCTAGCTACTACGATTAAGTCTATTCTATCATTAACTAATTCTAAAAATCAGAGTGCATTCATCCAAGGTAGACAGATATTAAATGGGGTATGAGTGGCTAGTAAAATCATAAAGAATAGAAAGGAGGGGTTTGTGTTCAAAGTAGATTTTGAAAAACATACAATAAGGTGGATTGAAAATTTCTAAACTACGTCCTAGCAAATAAGGTACGTCCTAGAAAATAAGGGCTTTAGCCCAAAATGTCAGTTGGATGAGTGGTATTTCTTTCCGGTTTGTGTGTGTATGTGTTTTTTTTCTTTTTTTTTTTTGTTTTCCGGCGCCAGGGGGGTGTGTGTACAAGTTCATTCACCCTCTATTGGCATTCTTTATTAACACATTTTGATTTACTTACAAAAAAAAGAAAGCAAGTTTGGATATGAACAAGCCATTGACAACGTAGCAGGGGAATTTGGAAGCTGGAGAGGCAAAGGCGGATTATGAGGCATCAACTATGTTGCTCAAACTCGACTATACATTCGGATGTTATATTCATCTATTATTTATATTTTAAAATACGGGGACTAAGCTTGAAAAATGTTCAAATTTTGGATACACGTATGTGGATATGGCTAATAAAAAAATATTGTAAGTGTAGTTTATAATAATATATACAAATAAGGAGAAGATAGATGTATTTTTTTTAGTGCTTTAACAACAATGTATCATAAACCAATGATAATAATTAAAATAAATATGAACTCATGAAGTAAATTATAAAAAATGACGCAGCATTGTTATTTTTTTATATTACGAATGACCAAAAGAGTTTGGAGTCGCATGTCATCCAAAAGATTTCTTAAGCCCAACCTTTATATCTTCTAAAATCAAAATTTCACCATTTTCAACACTCATGTTGGTGTCATGTCATATCAACACTCGTATTTCACTCTAAACTGGAGAGTCCAAATAACATAGGGCGTCAATGCCATTGGCAAGTTTGGATCCTAAATCAATAGGAGATTCCGATACTAACACTGATAAGGTGTCAAGGTGAGTCATCATCGAACAATTGCCCAAGTTATCACGTGAAAGGGTATGAAGAAGCCATTACCACATTGCTTATTTCAAAAGAAGTGAATAGGACCTAAGCTAAGAAGTCAGGGTTTGTGCTCAAAGAGAGGAGGAAATCAGGTTCGAGGGAGTTAAAAAAAAATGAGAATGGTCACAGAACTATGGTGGTAGAGCTAACATGAGGAGGGTAGGGGAGGTGACCAGCAGGAAGGAAGAACTTTATTACTGCATTATTAATAAAACCATAAATAATAAGTTGGAAGGTGAGAGGCATTAATGGGGGGAGAAAAAGTTACCATGAAATTAGCTCTTATGGGGTAGGGTTCCACCATTGTTTATTTACAGGAACCAAGGTGGAGAAAATGGATGATTTTAAGGTGAGAGGTTTATATTGGGTTGGGGAGGGTGCAGAAGAAAAGAAAAAGGGGGGGGGGGGCGAAGTTGGATGAGTTGGGTAGCCGAGGAAGCTTTAGCAGGTATACTGTTGATATAGGATAATGGAAGCAATGCTTTGGAAGGGAGAGCAAAAAGCAGTTTTCCAATCAGTTCTTGCTTTAAAAGTTCAGAGTGTAATTTGTAGTGGGCATTCACAAGGGTCTACGGACCTAATGATCTTTCCCCAAAGGATATTCTGGAAGCAGCTGCAATCAGATGGGAGGTGCCCTGGGGTGTTGAAAGGGATTTTAACATTATAAGAAGTTTGAGGGAGATACTAGTTGTAGGGCTAGTTCCAACTGAATAAGGAAATTTTACGAGTTCATTGACAACATGGAGTTGGTTGATTTACCACAGTCTGGAGGGAGCGAAACTAAATTAGATATATTCTTGATATCTATAAACTGGTAAGAAATATACCCTAGCCAAATCCAATCATTGCAAATTAGGGTGGCGTTGAATCATTTACCAATCCTTCTGGATTGTGGTGACGTCAAAGAAAGGCCTAAACCATTTAGGTTGTGTTAGTTTGCTGGATTATTTTGGGAAATTGGACTATTTTTGACAAAGTTAACTTTAATCTTGTGCTTGGTTTGCAGTATTGGAACTCCGGATTACACTACTTGTCCCCTGAAATGGGAGATAAGTAATACCATAGAGGTGGTTGTATTACATATCTCCCATCCCTGTATTTACTTCCCTTCAAAAATCTAAAGGTTCAAAATTATTTCTCACCACATTTAAGTCAAATCACATCTTTTATCCCACTTTATATCCCATCAACCAAACACCAAAAAAACAATCCCACGTAAAACATTAATCCCTTATTGTATCCAATCCTATATATTATCTCATGGTATTACTTATACCCTATCATCCAGTCTCCCAAATCAAACATGGCCTTAGATTCAAAAATATGAGTTAAGGCAGAGGGCTTTGAGGAGAAAGTGAAAAGTTGGTGGGGAAATTAAAAACCTTTTTTGGTTATGCCAGCTTTGTCATGGTAAAAAAATTAGAGAGCTTAAAGGGAGATTTAATCAAGTGGAACAGGGAGGGTTTTGCGAGCGACAGGATGCAGAAATCAGAATAAGAGTCATTAAAGAGCCAGGCAATTGAAGAATGTGGACCACTATCAATTGAAGAAATGCAGAATAGAGGTTAGAGAAAAACAAAACTCTACAAGGTGGCAAGGCTTTTGTTGGAGGCAAAAATCTAGAATTCTTGGGTTAAAGAAGGGATGGAAAAACACAATTTTTTTCATAGAATGACAAATGCTCATCATAGAAATAACCACATTTCCAAATTGGATTGAAGGAAAAACTGATTGAACAAGATGAACAGATTAGAAGTAAAATAGCAAATTTTTATGAAGAGTTATTCACAGAGTAGAGGCCAAGGTTGGACAATATGGAGTTTTTTTAACCATAGATGAGCAGGTTAGGGAGGAGATTGAATGCAATTTCTCAGAGGATGAGTTGTGGATGGCCTTGAAGTCCCTAAATAGGGAGAAGGCTCCAGGGACATATGACTGGATGATTTTTCAACACTGTTCGGAAAACACGAAAGACTTAATGGATGTGATTGAAAGATTTTTTCTTTTTTGAAAGATTTTTCTTTTTAACAGGGAGAGTTAGTGGAAAGTTTAAATGCAACCTTTATAACTTTGACACCAAAGAAAAGCAAGGCAAAGAATTTGAAAAACTTTAGATCAACAAGCTTGGTGAAGTCTTGACAAGATTCTTGCGAAAGTGCTAGCGAAATGGATGAAGTGTTATTCTCATTAATATTAGAGTCGCAAAATGCCCTTGTTGAAGAAAAAAAATATGGACATCATATTGGTGGCTAATGAACAAGTGGACTCCAGACTAACGAGTAAAGAACCGCAAATTATTTGTAAGCTAGATATAGAGAAGGCTTATGATAATGTTAGTGGACTTTTCTAATTTCTGTGCTGGAGAGGATGGGATTTTGGGGGTAGGTGGAGAAGGTGGATATACTGGTGAATCTCTACAACAAAATTTTCGTACATCATCAATGGATTGCCAGAAGAATTTTTTCCTTCCTTCAAGAATCTTCGCAAGGGTGATCCATTATCGCCTTATCGATTCATTTTGATTATGCAAATTTAATACTAAAGAAATCAGAGGTGTTGGGATTCATTAAGGGTTTTACTATGGGAAGCAGAATGTAAGGTTGTATGAAGGTGTCTCATTTATTGTACAAACATGATACGATAGTTTTTTTTTTCTACTAAGAAGCATAAATACAGATACAGGGAAATAGATACGGAGACGATACATATACGAACACAGATAAGATAATTTTTAAAAAATGAGGTAACAAACACAGTAGGGATACGGAAAAAATATATATATAAATTTTGTATAAATGTATATCAATAGAAATCCACAACAAAACTAATTTAATATATAATTCAATATACAAAATATAGTAAAATATACGTTATAACATTTTATAATTTTAAGAGTTTCAATCACTCAAATTTAGATTTGCTTTAATCATATATTTGAAAAAAAATAATAAAATAATAAGACATATCAATGACGTGTCTGACACGTATCTTAAAGTATTTAAAGAGTGTGTATTCGATACGGATACGGCACCCATTTTGAAGTGTCCATGCTTCCTAGGTTTTTTATGGGACCAGCGTATTACAACTTGGGCATTTAATATGCGCGACTTTGTTTTGAGACAATGTCAAGATTGAAGATCAATTTGGTAAAATATGAAATTATTCCAATTTGAACAGTAAAGATAATGGAGGAAATAGGTGCGGTGATGGAGTGTAAAATGGGTTCACCTCCAAACTCTTATTTGGGATTATCTCTACGATCAGCTTATAAAAGCTACACAAGCGTGGAAAGTGATGATAGAGTAATTCTAGAAGAGATTAGTCATGTAGAAACAGAAGTACTTATCCAACGGTGCGAAGATTATTTTGATTAAAAGTTATTTATCAACCTTTCCAACCTACTTGATGTTTTTGTTTACAGTGCCAACATATTGTTGAAATCTTTAGAAATGAGGCAGACGGATTTGTGGGGAGAGGTTTGGTGCATTGGAAGATAGTCAAAAAGGGTGGGTATTAGTGAATAGATGTAGTTTGTGCAAAAAAGTAGGGGGGGAATCAATAGATCATATATTCATTCATTGCATTTGCACTAAGAGTACATGGGATTTGATTTTAGCTTCTTTTGGTGCACAGTGGGTGTTTTTGAGAGATTTGCAGTCTATTGAGTTCATGGTGGGAATACAAGTTAAGTCACATGAAAATATAGAGTTGGTGTGTCAATGTAACAGCATTTTGTCTAGTTAATATGGAAAGAAAGGAATAGAAGAATTTTGGAGTCATTGAGATGCCTTTACATAGGAGACTGTATTTTTGTCTAGTGTGTACTATTGGAGGGTGGGAGGCATAGAGGCAGATATCGATTCTTTTTTAACATTTGTTGAGAGCATAATAGTGTATTTGGGGTGGGTCGTATCTCTGCAGAGCAGCATTGCCTCAATGCTTAAAAAATAAATTTCAAAAAAAAAAATAAGGAAGCAACATGAAACCCTTGCACTCCATGTGAGTGGCTCCAATTAATTTTCTAACACTAATTTCATTTTTACTCAAATAATATATAAAGCTAACATGAGGCCCAGCAATAAGACCAATTGAAGTAAAGGTCTACCCTTGGCATTACCTGACCCATAATTCTGGTGGAATTGGTTAGGAGCTCTACTAAAATAATCCCACCAAACGTAAGGATACCTCTAGAATCAAATGTATATATAAAGCTAAGATGAAGTACAAAAGTACCATCGCTTGTTCAATAGTTTGCATTCTCTAACTAAACAACGGTTTTTATAATTCTCTTTTTAAACAAAGAGGGAAATCCCATGATTAATTTCTTGATTGTCAAGAAAAAAGAAGAATGTAACAGAAAGAATTTGACAAACGTAAATTTATAAATCAATAACTAAATCAATAGTACAAGCTAAATAAGCATAAATAATTGTGTCTATTACCAAGGGCTTTAAAAATAACTAATTACAGCTGAGTATGAAGATAGCTCTCCTTGAAAAAAAGGTCATTTGTTTTAAGTACAAGTAATGACACGACCTAATAAAAAACCCCATAACTCTGAACACACCTAGATATTCCTTGAGGCAGTGGCATAGCAGTTCTATTCCCTTGACTCTGCTGGTCAGTTGGAAGATTTTGTAGTTGGGTCTGGCCAACTGGTTGTTGGGACTGTTGAACTTGTTGCTGCTGCTGCATACTGGGGGGTTCCATTGTTGAAGATTTTGCAGCTGTGCCTTGATTGGCAGCATTTGGGCCTTGTGGAAACTGAGATTTTTCTGTCTGCTGAGGATAATTAGCAGTTCGATTTTGAAAGAACCTATTGGAGTTGCCATAATTGTGAGAAATATGTTGAATCTTTTGAAGGACTTCTTCCACAGGAGGTGGAGGTCCCGGCATTTTTGCATGCCTATAGCGGCAATCGGGACCATTAGGACAAAATCCCAACTTGTACCTGTGATGACAAAACAATAGCATCAGCATCCTGCATACTCTGATTAGCAATATGTAATTATTTTTACTCCAACTACTAAGAAAGCAGTATGTAAACAAAACCTCTAGCTACAAGAAGAAGAAGAAGTATAAGAATTAAGTTACTTATACTAAATCCTTGATTCCTTTCTAATAAATAGGGGGTGCTATACCCTTCATAACTTTCTAATAAAAAGTTCCTTAAAAAGTAACCAGCACATAAGACTCGCACCGCACTCTAGAAGAACCTCTGCAACCAGGGAGACTGATTTCAGCTTACTTCTCAGAAAAATAAATAGATTTCCTAGCTAGGAGAAGTCCTCAACAACTTCTTAAAATCACCAGAGCTTCCCGTTTCTAAGTTAAAGTGACTAGAGCCCACAAGCCACAACCTCACTAACGTAAGCCTCAACTCCCAACCATACAAAGAGTTTACGACTGCATCATTATACTTAATTTTTTTCATAAAACCTCAAGGACATCAAAAGTATTAACTGTATCAAAGCCTCCCCAATTCCCAGCATTAAAGACACCAATTTGAATAGGACCAAATTCTCTTTTGTTGCTTGTATAGCTAGCTATTCTTTTGCAGATAGAATACGCCCTTTGACTATGTATACTTTTTCTCCCCTTAATCCAAATATCAAGCTTGGCCCAAGAAAAAAAAAATCAAGAATATTCAAAGTACATCCCTTCATTCTAAGTAATATTTTAGGAGCGAAGGATAGTTTCATTAAAACAAAATGCAATTCAACGGGTATGAAAAATCATGCATATTATTATGGGATCAAAATCCAATTGAGATGGAAACTTTGAATCATGAATATAGAGAATATCACAATACAAAAACTAAACATACCGAAAAAATTAAAAAAAAAAGAAGGACCTGAAATGACGTAACATGAAAATATATATATTTTCACGTGTATACATAAAAATAATAACTAAATTTTATTTTTTTTATTACAAATACATACTATTTTTGCTAATATTGTTCTAGTAACAAATTATTTTTTGTTATACAATTTCGGAAAAAATGTGAAAAAAAAGGTCCTAATATCTACTTTCAAATACTCTATTTATAAACAAAATGTTAGGATTTTAATTGTATAATTTCCAATAAATTTTTAAGAGTGTTTAGGGCCTTCACCTAAGTGTGGTTGGGGACAAAGCACCAGGATCCGACGGATGGACTTTAGCTTTTTTTAAGCACTGTTGGAGTATTATAAAAGCTGATTTGCTACAGTTTTTTGAGGAGTTCCACCGAAGTAGCAGGTTTGTCAGGAGTATAAACTCCACGTTTATTGCCCTGATTCCCAAGAAGAAAGGAACTGTAGATATCAAAGATTTTAGGCCAATCAGCCTTGTTGGTGCTATCTATTAGATTTTATCCAAAGTTCTCGCTCACAGGTTGCAATCAGTGCTGGATTCCATGATCTCGCCTTCACAGAATGCCTTTGTGAAAGGTAGGCAAATCCTTGATGCTGTTCTTATTGCTAATGAACTTTTGGATATGAAATCTAAGAAAAAGGAGACTGGTATTGTTTGTAAACTTGATATTGAGAAAGCTTTTGACCACGTCAATTGGAACCTACTGATTTATCTACTGGGCAGAATGGGATTTGGGGGTCAATGGTGTAGATGGATCAGGTGGTGCATATCTACTGTAAGGTTTTCTGTGCTGATTAATGGTACTCCGGAAGGCTTTTTTACTTCTTCTAGAGGGCTTAGGCAAGGTGATCCCCTATCACCCTTCCTATTTATATTGGTTATGGAAGTTCTTAGCAGAATGCTGATGAATGTGGAAGCTGCTGGATTTCTTGAAGGTTTCTCAGTCAGTAATTCTTCTGCATCTTCTCTCAGTATCACCCATTTGCTATTCGCTGATGATTCCATCATCTTTTGTGGGGCTGATTTGCTTCAAATGGGTCACTTAAGATGCACTTTATTGGGCTTTGAGGCTGTTACGGGCTTAAGAGTTAACCTTATCAAGTCTGAAATTTTATTAGTGGGTAACTTGGCAGATTTGAATGTTCTAGCTGATTTTATGGGCTGTAAGAGTGGATCATTTCCAACAACATATCTTGGCTTACCTCTTGGAGCCTCCCACAAAGATAAAACCATTTGGGAACCTGTCTTGGAGAATTGTAGAAGCAGACTAGCGAATTAGAAACATAAATACTTATCTACTGGAGCTAGGATCACTCTGATTAAGAGTGTTTTATCAAGTTTATCAACTTATTTCCTCTCTTTATTCACCGCTCCAGCATCTGTCATTAAAGAATTAGAGAAAATGGAAAAGGATTTTCTATGGGGGAGGAGTTTGGAGGTTCATAAGCATTCCCTGGTGAATTGGAAAGCAGTTTGTGAGCCCATTTCAGCTGGGGGTGTTGGTTTTAGAAAAATGAAGATGAATAATGTTGCTCTGTTAGGAAAATGGCTTTGAAGATATTCAAAGGAAAATAATTGCCTTTGGAAGAAACTGATTACTCTAAAGTATGGAGATGATATAGGTGGTTGGAATTCTGCTCCTGTCTCAGTTTCTTATAACTCTGGTATTTGGAAAGGCATTCGTCGCTTGTGGCAGAGCTTCAGCTGCAGAACTTCTTGGCAGATTGGTAAAGGAAATAGAATCTCCTTTTGGAATCACAACTGGTTGGGTTCTGGCTGTCTTTCTGTTATCTTCCCAGAATTATACGCTATTACAGTTAACAAGGAAGCTATGGTCTCCGACTATTATACAGTTTCGGGTAACCAAGGGAGCTGGTCATTGTTGTTGCGCAGAAACGTAAATGATTGGGAGCTTGATAGCCTTCTTTTACTTCTTGACATGCTAAGCACAGTTAAGTTGAAGGTTGAGGAAGACTCCCTCAATTGGAATATATCCAAAGATAAGGCTTTCTCTGTTAAATCCTTTTATGATTCTCTTCTCAGCAGTCGGCAGGACTCCTTTCCATGGAA